>JAVSCE010001234.1:0-14451 GCA_032199065.1 Smutsia gigantea
GAATAAAACAGGGGGAATTACACTCCCTGACTTCAAGCTCTACTACAAAGCCACAGTAATCAAGACAATTTGGTACTGGCACAAAAACAGACCTACAGACCAGTGGAACAGAATAGAAAATCCAAACATTAACCCAAACATATACAGTCAATTAATATTTGATAAAAGTGCCTTGGATATACAATGGGGAGATGACAGCCTCTACAGCAGCTGGTGTTGGTAAAACTGGACAGCTACATGTAAGAGAATGAAACTGGACTACTGTCTAGCCCCATACACAAAGGTAAACTCAAGGTGGATCAAAGACCTGAATGTAAGTCATGAAACCATAAAACTCTTAGAAAAAAACATAGGCAAAAATCTCTTGGACATAAACATGAGCGACTTCTTCATGAACATATCTCCCGGGCAAGGGAAACAAAAGCAAAAATGAACAAGTGGGACTATATCAAGCTGAAAAGCTTCTGTACAGCAAAGGACACCATCAGTAGAACAAAAAGACATCCTACAGTATGGGAGAATATATTCATAAAAAATGTATCTGATAAAGGGTTGACATCCAAAATATATAAAGAACTCATGCACCTTAACAAACAGAAAGCAAATAATCCAATTAAGAAATGGGCAGAGGACATGAATAGACACTTCTCCAAAGAAGAAATTCAGATGGCCAACAGGCACATGAAAAGATGCTCCACATCGCTAATCATCAGAGAAATGCAGATTAAAACCACAATGAGATATCACCTCACACCAGTGAGGATGGCCAACATCCAAAACACAAACAACAACAAATGTTGGCGAGGATGTGGAGAAAAGGGAACCCTCCTACACTGCTGGTGGGACTGCAAATTAGTTCAACCATTGTGGAAAGCAGTATGGAGGTTCCTCAAAAAACTCAAAATAGAAATACCATTTGACCCAGGAATTCCTCTCCTAGGAATTTACCCTAAGAATGCAGCAGCCGAATTTGAAAATGACAGATGCACCTGTATGTTTATCGCAGCACTATTTACAATAGCCAAGAAATGGAAGCAACCTAAGTGTCCATCAGTAGATGAATGGATAAAGAAGATGTGGTACATATACACAATGGAATATTATTCAGCCATAAGAAGAAAACAAATCCTACCATTTGCAACAACATGGATGGAGCTAGAGGGTATTATGCTCAGTGAAATAAGCCAAGCCGAAAAAGACAAGTATCAAATGATTTCACTCATATGTGGAGTATAAGAACAAAGAAAAAATACTGAAGGAACAAAACAGCAGCAGACTCACAGAACCCAAGAACGGACTAATAGTTACCAAAGGGAAAGGGACTGGGGAAAATGGGCGGGAAGGGAGGGATAAGAGGGAAAAAGGGGCATTACGATTAGCAGATGTAATGTTGGGGGGGCACGGGGAGGGCAGTACAACTCAGAGAAGACAAGTAGTGATTCTATAGCATCTCACTACGCTGATGGACAGTGACTGTAATGGGGTTGGTGGGGGGGACCTGATGAAGGGGTAGTTTAATAATCGTAATATTGCACATGTAATTGTAAATTAATGATAATAAAATAAATTATATTAAAAAAAAAGATGCCGCTTAATTGCCCGCTGGCTTCCCGCGGGAGCATCTCGTCTGTCTCATCCTCATCCATCTGTACGTGACCTGCCTCTGCAGCTTGGCTGCCGGTAAGGCCTTTCCTTCAGCCCGGTTTTCAGCAGCTTGATTATGATGTGTCCTCATAGTGGCTTCTTGGTGTTTGTGCTGCTTGCATTTTATTGCGCTCCTTGGATCTGTGAATTGATGGATTTCATCATATTTGGGGAATTTGCTTATTATTCCCTCAGGTGTTGTTTCTGCCTCCTCGTCGCCCTTCTGTCTCTGGAATTCCAGCGTGTGCACCCAGACCGCTCGGCGGCCTGCGTCCTCCGTGTGCTTTCTTCAGGTAGTTTCGGTTGCCACATCTTTGACTTCTCTGGCCTTTTCTTTTTTATTGCTGATCCAACGTTCATCCCGTAGCGTGCATTCTTTTCATTTCAGATGTTGTTTTTACCATCTCTACACATTCCATTTGCGTCTTTTTATATCTTGCATTTCTCTCTCTCCATGCTCATTTGCCCTCCACCTTCCCTGAGTATACGGACATGTTTATAAAATCTGTCTTATTGTCCTTGTCTGCCAGTTCCTTCACCTCTGTCATTTCTAGGTGAGTTTCTATCAGTTGATTTTTCCTATGGCCATAGGTCATATTTTCCTCCTCTGCACGTGCGTGGCCCATCGTTAGCTGTCCCCCATCGGTGCCGGCTGTGATGCGGAACATTACCCCCTTGCCAGAGTGCCTGATGCTCAGCTTTGTCAGGGGAGGGCACAGGGGAGGAAGGGCCTCTCTTCCTGCCTCTGTGTGCTTTGCTTATGCCTGTTCTGTGGCACATGGGGGGCTCCCCCCAGTGAGTGTCCATGGCAGCTTCTCAGGCAGCTCCCTGGCTGCAGATGCAGCCTCAGTACCCCCAGGTGCTGGTGTTACATTCTGTGGATACTTGGGGGGAGGCACGCACTGCTGGGCAGGTTCCATGGGGAGCCCAGCTGGCCTCTTGGCAGCTCTCTGAGTTTCTCAGCACCTCTACTCTGCTGGCTCCCCAGTCCTTCCTGTGGACAGCTTCCCAGATAGTTTTTGGACAACCTTGCAGTGGCTTCTCAGCCCCCAGCCTTGGCCTGGGTTAGGACAGCCCAGTGAGCCTCACCGTCTGCCGGCTGTGGTCATTCATACCCAGGTCTGAGTCCTTCCCTTGGGTACCTCCCTTCACGCTATGGCTGTCTGTAGAGTTGCCTTTTGTTTCCTTTTAGTTAATTCCCTATAAAGAGTTAATAATTCTTCATACTTAACTTCCCTTGTATAAATTACCGTGCGGTTTCTGTCTCCTGGTGGGACTTTGAGTGACAGACCTAGCCATTCCTTATTGGACACTGGACCTTGGGAATTTATGGTGTTGGCTGCTGGGTTTTATCATACTCCTTCAGATCGTGTTACTTTTGGTCTGGCACAGTCACATTCCTTGGTATCAGGTGACCCTTTAGAGGCTCGCTTCCAAGCTTTGCTAGGGCAGGTCCAGGGCTGCCTTTGGTCTGTGGCCACTTTAGCCCCATTGCTAAGGGTGAGGAGCTTCTGTGCATCCTACCCAGTACCCTGTGAGTTAGGAGGTCTTCCGGTCTTCTGTTGGGGCTTATGGACATACTTCCACCCTGTGAGCTCCAGGGATTGTCTCATCTCTCCTTTCTGGGGAGTGTTACTCTGGCCTTATCACAAGTTTTTCTCACAGTGGCACAGATTTGCCCTCAGCTAAGGACTTGAGGGGCCTCCGCAGACCTTGGAGCTCTGCTGTCTGTGCAGCCTCCTCATCCCCTCGGCTCCCTGACCTCCTAACTCTGTAGGTGGCTCTGAGTTCCCTTGTCTGCACTCTGGCTGGGGACCACCTGGGCAGGGCTGCTGCATCCCAGGGCTCAGCTCCCTGGTTTCCCTTCTCCCTGGAATCGCTTCCTGCCCTGCTGTTTGCTTTCTGAAAGCCACTGCATCATCTCTTGTCCAGTTTCCTCATTGTTAAAGGGTCCCCGTTACTCTCTCTTGAATGAAGGTGTAAACAAACAAACAAATTAACAGCCTGTCTGCAGCTTGGTGAAATTCATAACAGGTGGGGCCCTCTGGCTAAACTGACCAACATCATCATCACGCCCTTATTCCTTCTGTTAACCAGCTGCAGTATGAACGGGAACAGCAAGAGGATGCGGACTGTGAGGCGGTGACGTGGCAGCTTGGGGTCGGCCCCGCAGCAAGCTCGTGGTGCACTGCTTCCGTGGCTGGCCTTCGTGGGCTGGATGCCTTTGAGGATCGGCAAGCACCTCCCCACAGGAACCTGTTGAGCAAAGAAGCCAGCTGCCCGGGAAACCTGGGGCGAGGGCCTGTGCTGCCTCCATAGCCCAGCGTGACTCCAGCGGTCTGTGCATGGTGCAGGGCTGGACCTGCACCACCTACCTCTGGCCGCTCTGGAGGGTGCTGGGCTGCACACATCCCTGGCCTCCTGGGACCTTCTCTTTCTCCCCAAGGCCCTGTCCATGCTGCAGCCGGGCCAAGGTGCTGGTGGTGGCCAGCGCTGCCCGGCTCCCCTGCATGCTGGGAGAGGGGCATGGACCCTGAGGGCCATGGGGCTCCCGCGAGGGCCACAGGGATGGAGTCCAGAGAGCTGGACCTACAAGGTGAGCAGATGTGCATTGTAAAGTGCTGTTGAAGTGGGGTGGGAAGCCGGTGCTGCTCCCCAGAGCCCCATGGCCCCCCAGGAGGCAGAGGTCCCTATGGCTGCCCTTCCTGTTCCCACAGCCAGGACTGCACATCCTCAGGCCCCTCCCTGAGGGGGTGCCCAGACCTCTGGGTGGACAGTGGGGGAGGGCCCTGTTTCTGCCCTCTGGGGAGCCTGCACGGCTGCTACGGGGCCCGGGCCCGGACAGGCGCCTCATTCTTCACTCCTGGGCGGCTCGTGGAGGCTCTGATCCTGAGGCCAGCCAGGGGAAGGCCGAGGCTTGGGAGCGGCCTGCTCAGTGGGAGCCTTTCTCCATCTCCGAGGGAGCCTCCCGCTTCTCACTGCGCGTCCCCACCCGGGGGTTCAGTTACAGGAAGATGACAGCTAGGCTTCCTGGGGCGGGGAGGGAGGGGATACATGTGCCTGCCTTCCCTGCCGCCCGTCCAGCAAGGACTGGGCAGAGTGGGAAAAGACGTGGTGCCGCTTGGGACGCACGCCTGAAGGCTGCGGTGAGAGCTGTGGCCCGCATCGGGCCCTGCTGGGCTCAGGAACTGACAGGCCCTCCTCTCCTTGGGGGCAGGCCCACGCCCCTCCTCTCAGGTCTGCCCCGGAGCCCTCAGCTGCTGCCTGGACCTCTGTGACACGGCGGAATGGCTCTGTCTCTGCTTTCCGGGCCTGCTTTTCCCACATGGCACTCTGGCGGCTTCTTAGCCCATGGGGAGCCTCCCTGCCCTCCCATTAGGACCGTAACTTGGGGCCCCATGTCACCCCGGTACCTGCCAGGATTTGGGGTGCAGAGGCGGAGGAGCCTGGCCTTGCATCCATCCCTCAGGGAGGGCCACGTTGGGTTCCCCTTGCGTGACATGCAGGTGACTGGAGCGGCAGAGGAGGGCCAGCACTCCTGGGGCCCTTACCGGGCAGGGGGCCCTACTTGGGGAGCAGCCCCTGTGGGCCAGGCCTCCTGCGGGGGCTGCTGTGGACATCTCAGCTCTCACAGTAATTAGGGCCAAGGGGGCAAGACGGACCATTTGCTCTATGTTAGATGTGACTGGTGGTAAGAAAAAAATAAGCAGGCTAAAGGACACAGAGTAGTGGGACAAAATATGCTACTGTAAGTAGGATACAGTGGTAAGGTGATGTCTGGGCTGAGGCTCCAGTGAAGTAGGGGACAAGCTGTGTGGCTGTCTGGAGGCGGAGCGCTCAGGTGGAGGAACAGTGCAAAGGTCCTGAGGCAGGAGCCTGTTTGGGAAACACGGGTGAAGCTGTCAACATGAAACAAGCTGCAGTGTCTATAGAAAAGCCCCACAGCCTGTCCTGGACAGGAAGCATGGCAGAACATGCAGTGCTTATCAGAAACCAGCATTGCCCATCTGGCCACAGGGGCAGAGTTCCCAGAATGGAAGCCAGCCTGGAACTGTAGGCCCCAAGGCTCCTTCTCCAGAAGCGAGATAATAGATTTGAGCTGAGGACAGATGCTTCTGTTCTCTGAGAAGCTATAGAATGAGTTTCTAGAACGTAGATTGGCATGTCCTGGCTCCGTGCCATCTTCACTTTTGGGACTGGGCTGATGAAGCATATACTGTAGGGTTTAGGTGAGAATACAGAGGCCTTCGGTCCCAGAGACTTGGTTGGACAGAGGGGATTGGTCTGACTGTTTCTTACCAGCTGGCCTACCTCTGCACAGGGCATTTGTAGCTTGGACATGTCCATGTGGCCTCTGCTAGTCGGACCGGTTCACCTCGTTACCAGCCCATGTCCTCTCCAACTCCTGACTTCACTGACTCATTCCGGGTAGCTCATCAGACCGCTTTGGGCCACCGGGGAGCCTTCAGCAGACAGCTGAGCCTGACAGGCTCGAGGAGCCAGACATTATTCAGGAGGCATTTGCCTGAGGGACCAGAGAGCTGCCCCGGCACCCATGACTCAGGAGCTCAAGGAGGTGAGCCTTGCTCCCTGCACTGGCTTTTCCCCTTGGGTCTGGGAGGGGCAGCTGCTGAGGGGCAGAGAAGCCAGAGGAGCTCCACACAGTCTCATGGGGCTCGGGTGACCGAGACGGGGTTTGGGCCTGCTAATGCAGCAGGATCCGAGAGCTGAGGTCCCTGACACTCGGCAGCAGTTTCCTCTTGAGGCGCTTGCTGCTGAAGCTGCTCAGGAAGAGAAGCAAAAGTGGCTGAAGAGCAGAGCGGCATTTTGGGCAGCAGCTTCATGGTGTTTGGGAAGGGGTAGAGCCTATCAAGGAGGAGTGGTCCTAAGCTGGAACCCTTGTAGGGCACGCGGGGGTGGGCAAGCCTCCGGTAGGTCGGGCTTCACAAGGCAGCCAGCCCCTCTGCCACCTGCCCCAGCAGCACCACCCTGACCCTCTGCCATACACAGTGAGGCCCACCAGGGTGAAGTGGTAGACCCACTGGGGATTGTTAACTGGAGTTGGACTTTAAAATAAGTGATGAACATATTAAAGCCAACAAAGATGGAGAGTCTCACATAGAATTACAATGAATTTTTTTAAATTGTAAGAAAAGTATGATAAATGAAATTTCAAATCCAGTAGGTGGATTTGATGGCACATTAGAGATAGCTGAAGAGAGGCTTAGTGAACTGGTAGGGACATCAGTCTACACATCCCCGCAGATGCCACCACGACCAGCTCACATTATCTCGTGAGCGGCCTTCCCTGTGTGCCTCTTCTCAGACCCCCCAGCCTTGGACAGGAAGGAGGTCCTGCCGGGGAGGCCCTTTGTGCTCAGGAGAGACTGAGGAAGGTTGGGAATTTGGGGAACACTTTTCATTAAACCTTTTTGACAGCATTACTAGCACATCAGGTGTCCAGTCAGTGGAGCTCTGTGAGGCTAATGAGATCTTCAGGGACCTCAGATTCGTCATCGGGAACATGAGCATGCTAGTACTCATGGGCTGGGGCTAAAGGTGTGCCGAGCTCTCCAACATACACCTTAGAAAATGCCTTTTTAAACAGTTGTCTTTTCATTTGCTTCTCTCCTTAATGCATAGTGCAGAAAAGTAGCATTGATAGTGGGGGCATTGGGGAACCAAGGGAGGCTTGTGTGTGATTCTCAAAGAGGGTGCGCATGGTGTCCAGGCCTCACACCCCGAGGCACTCGAGTGCTACATGTCCCACGGCCGGGTGGGCACGGTCACAGCCAGGGGCGAGAAAGGGGCTGCCGAGCACGACTGCTCTGTAGCGGATTGCAGCAGGTCGTACGCTGCTTGTTCCGAGAGATTTTCCACCTGCTTTAATGGTTTCTTTATAATGAACAGAAATAAATTCATGCGGGGTGGTGAGCTGAGCAAGGTCGTGAGCAAGGTCATGGGCCAAGGCCAGCGCATGAGCCGAGGATGCTGCTGACCTGCTCAGGGTGTTGGCACGGACTGAAGCAATGTCACTCAGCAAAGGCACTCAGCCCTTATCTGATGTAAAGGGTAGAAGCCCTGTTGTCTTTTGAAATGCTCTGCGGGGCCAGCTAGCACCCCTCCTGAGGGGAGAGAAGGAATCTGGGTCATGTCTGGCTGCAGGGAGGCACGCCTGTGGGGCCTGGGAGCTTCTGGTCAGCCCAGGCTGAGTACCCAGGGTCCCCTGAGGTTCAGGACAGGAGGCTGTGGTGGGCTTTCCGGGGAGGGTCCATGAGGAGGGGAAGTTCCCTCACTTGGCCAGGAGGGCCACTCAGGGTGTTGGGGAGCAGGAGGAAGCATGTGGCCCCATTGTGTTCAGCACATCTGTAGAGCCTCTTGTGTGTTCCAGGTATTGTTTTAGGCTTGGGGCAGTTTCATGGACAAGATGAGATCTCTGCTCTCATGGGCCTTGTGTTCCAGCTGAAGCTGGCATTAAATGTGTGCAAACAGGTAGGAGCAAACACATTAGAACAAAGAAAACACGTGGTAAGGGCCGTGGGGAAGATGCCGCTGGGGCTGCGCTGGTGGCCGGGACTGTGGGAGGAGGGTGGCCTCCGTGAAGAGGCGCTGCTGGAGCTGAAACGGGGGTGACGAGGCGGCCCAGCCCCAGGCGGGTGGGAGGCTCAAGGCTGGGGTCACACAGGCCTTGGGGGTCGGCTTTCACCTGCTGATGCTGAGAAACTGACGACAAATTGTAGACGGGAATAATGTGATCTGACTCCATTCCCAAGGTGTGCTGGGTGCCGTGTGGGGAGTTGGACTGTGGCGGCAGCTTTCTGGAAGCAGGGAGACCACTGGGAGGCTTTGCACGTTTGGGGGGCACTGGTGTGGCAGCTGCAGAAGCAGAGGGCAGTGCGACCACATGCGTTTGGGGGGCACTCACAGAAAGCAGCGCCCCAGGGGCGTCTTGGGTATCAGGGCATGGATGGAGGCAGGGCCGGGGAGGGGCAGGGGTGCAGCCTGCAGTCTGGCTTCACCAGGGCAAGTTTACCCAGCCCATTGGACGTCTCAGCCGCAGCCGGAACCTGGGACAAAGCCCCACCTCAGAAAAGCAAAGCGGGTTTTCTGAGCCAGTGGAAAACTGCCGTCCCTGTGAAGGTACAGGGCTGCCCAACCCTTGCCCTGCCAAGACTTGGCGGCTGATCAGTGCCTACCAACCCACAACTGCTGGCAATTCCAAACCCTCCTTCCTCACTTTCCATATCCAGTTGCTGCTGGGTCCTGTCTGAAGGCCATGCTCTGTCCCTGCCTTGCCAACCCCTCTCTCTGGTGGCCCGTCTCTTCACCGAGAGCCGGCTGCGCTGCCCTCCTCAGCCAGCCCCGCTCCGCATGGTGACCAGGGGCTCAGAAACTGATTTGCAGACCTGTGCATTTAAAGTATTTGGACTGATTCATTTTTTTTAATATAATTTATTTTATTATCATTAATTTACAATTACATGTGCAATATTACGATTATTAAACTACCCCTTCATCAGGTCCCCCCCACCAACCCCATTACAGTCACTGTCCATCAGCATAGTGAGATGCTATAGAATCACTACTTGTCTTCTCTGAGTTGTACTGCCCTCCCCGTGCCCCCCCAACATTACATCTGCTAATCGTAATGCCCCTTTTTCCCTCTTATCCCTCCCTTCCCACCCATTTTCCCCAGTCCCTTTCCCTTTGGTAACTATTAGTCCGTTCTTGGGTTCTGTGAGTCTGCTGCTGTTTTGTTCCTTCAGTTTTTTTCTTTGTTCTTATACTCCACATATGAGTGAAATCATTTGATACTTGTCTTTTTCGGCTTGGCTTATTTCACTGAGCATAATACCCTCTAGCTCCATCCATGTTGTTGCAAATGGTAGGATTTGTTTTCTTCTTATGGCTGAATAATATTCCATTGTGTATATGTACCACATCTTCTTTATCCATTCATCTACTGATGGACACTTAGGTTGCTTCCATTTCTTGGCTATTGTAAATAGTGCTGCAATAAACATAGGGGTGCATCTGTCCTTTTCAAATTGGGCTGCTGCATTCTTAGGGTAAATTCCTAGGAGTGGAATTCCTGGGTCAAATGGTATTTCTATTTTGAGTTTTTTGAGGAACCTCCATACTGCTTTCCACAATGGTTGAACTAATTTGCATTCCCACCAGCAGTGTAGGAGGGTTCCCTTTTCTCCACATCCTCGCCAACATTTGTTGTTGTTTGTGTTTTGGATGTTGGCCATCCTCACTGGTGTGAGGTGATATCTCATTGTGGTTTTAATCTGCATTTCTCTGATGATTAGCGATGTGGAGCATCTTTTCATGTGCCTGTTGGCCATCTGAATTTCTTCTTTGGAGAAGTGTCTATTCATGTCCTCTGCCCATTTCTTAATTGGATTATTTGCTTTCTGTTTGTTAAGGTGCATGAGTTCTTTATATATTTTGGATGTCAACCCTTTATCAGATACGTCATTTATGAATATATTCTCCCATACTGTAGGATGTCTTTTTGTTCTACTGATGGTGTCCTTTGCTGTACAGAAGCTTTTCAGCTTGATATAGTCCCACTTGTTCATTTTTGCTTTTGTTTCCCTTGCCCGGGGAGATATGTTCATGAAGAAGTTGCTCATGTTTATGTCCAAGAGATTTTTGCCTATGTTTTTTTCTAAGAGTTTTATGGTTTCATGACTTACATTCAAGTCTTTGATCCACCTTGAGTTTACCTTTGTGTATGGGGCTAGACAGTAGTCCAGTTTCATTCTCTTACATGTAGCTGTCCAGTTTTTCCAACACCAGCTGCTGAAGAGGCTGTCATCTCCCCATTGTATATCCAAGGCTCCTTTATCAAATATTAATTGACTGTATATGTTTGGGTTAATGTTTGGATTTTCTTTTCTGTTCCACTGGTCTGTGGGTCTGTTTTTGTGCCAATACCAAATTGTCTTGATTACTGTGGCTTTGTAGTAGAGCTTGAAGTCAGGGAGCGTAATTCCCCCTGTTTTATTCCTCCTTCTCAGGATTGCTTTGGCTATTCGGGGTCTTTTGTGGTTCCATATGAATTTTAGAATTATTTGTTCCAGTTCATTGAAGAAAGCTGTTGGTAGTTTGATAGGGATTGCATTGAATCTGTAGATAGCTTTAGGTAGTATAGCCATTTTGACAATATTTATTCTTCCTTGCCAAGAGCATGGGATGCATTTCCATTTGTTAGTGTCCTCTTTAATTTCTCTTAGGAGTGTCTTGTAGTTTTCAGAGTACAGGTCTTTCACTTCCTTCGTTAGGTTTATTCCTAGGTATTTTATTCTTTTTGATGCAATTGTGAATGGAATTGTTTTTCTGATTTCTCTTTCTGTTAGTTCATCATTAGTGTATAGGAAAGCAACAGATTTCTGTGTGTTAATTTTGTAACCTGCAACTTTGCTTAATTCAGATATTCTAGTAGTTTGGGAATGGAATCTTTAGGGTTTTTTATGTACAGTATCATGTCATCTGCAAATAGTGACAATTTGACTTCTTCTTTACCAATCTGGATGCCTTGTATGTCTTTGTTTTGTCTGATTGCTGTGGCTAGGACCTCCAGTACTATGTTGAATAACAGTGGAGAGAGTGGGCATCCCTGTCTTGTTCCCGATCTTAGATGAAAAGCTTTCAGCGTCTCGCCGTTAAGTATGATGTTAGCTGTGGGTTTGTCATATATAGCCTTTATGATGTTGAGGTACTTGCCGTCTATACCCATTTTGTTGAGAGTTTTAATCAGGAATGGATGCTGAATTTTGTCAAATGCTTTTTCAGCATCTATGGAGATGATCATGTGGTTTTTGTTCTTCTTTTTGTTGATGTGGTGGATGATGTTGATGGATTTTCGAATGTTGTACCATCCTTGCATCCCTGGGATGAATCCCACTTGATCATGGTGTATGATCCTCTTGATGTATTTTTGAATTCGGTTTGCTAATATTTTGTTGAGTATTTTTGCATCTACGTTCATCAGGGATATTGGTCTGTAATTTTCTTTTTTGGTGAGGTCTTTGCCCGGTTTTGGTATTAGAGTGATGCTGGCTTCATAGAATGAGTTTGGAAGTATTCCCTCCTCTTCTATTTTTTGGAAAACTTTAAGGAGAATCGGTGTTATTTCTTCTCTATATGTCTGGTAGAATTCAGAGGTGAATCCATCAGGCCCAGGGGTTTTGTTCTTGGGTAGTTTTTTGATTACCAATTCGATTTCGTCGCTGGTGATTGGTCTGTTTAGTTTTTCTGTTTCTTGCTTGGTCAGTCTTGGAAGGTTGTATTTTTCTAAGAAGTTGTCCATTTCTTCTATGTTTTCCAGCTTGTTAGCATATAGATTCTCATAATATTCTCTTATGATTCTTTGTATTTCTGTGGGGTCCGTCGTGATTTTTCCTTTCTCATTTCTGATTGTGTTTATGTGTGTAGATTCTCTTTTTCTCTTAATGAGTCTGGCTAGGGGTTTATCTATTTTGTTTATTTTTTCAAAGAACCAGCTCTTGGTTTTATTGATTTTTTCTATTGTTTTATTCTTCTCAATTTTATTTATTTCTTCTCTAATCTTTATTATGTCCCTCCTTCTGGTGACTTTGGGCCTCATTTGTTCTTCTTTTTCCAATTTCAGTAATTGTGTCTTTAGACTATTCATTTGGGAATGTTCTTCCTTCTTTAAATAGGCCTGGATTGCAATATACTTTCCTCTTAGAACTGCCTTTGCTGCGTCCCACAGAAGTTGTGGCTTTGTGTTGTTGTTGTCATTAGTCTGCATATATTCTTTGATTTCTGTTTTGATTTGGTCGTTAACCCATTGATTAATTAGGAGAGTGTTGTTAAGTCTCCATGTATTTGTGAGCCTTTTGATTTCTTTCTAAAATTTATTTCTAGTTTTATACCTTGGTGATCTGAGAAGTTGGTTGGTAGGATTTCAATATTTTTGAAATTACTGAGGTTCTTTTTGTGGCCTAGTATGTGGTCTATTCTGGAAAATGTTCCATGTGCACTTGAGAAGAATGTGTATCCTGTTGCTTTTGGGTGTAGAGTTCTGTAGATGTCTGTTAGGTCCATCAGTTCTAGTGTGTTGTTCAGTGCCTCTGTGTCTTTACTTATTTTCTGTCTGGTTGATCTGTCCTCTGGAGTGAGTGGTGTGTTGAAGTCTCCTAAGATGAATGGAATGCTGTCTATTTCCTCCTTTAATTCTGTTAGTATTTGTCTCACATATGCTGGCGCTCCTGTGTTGTGTGCATA
The DNA here is from genome assembly GCA_032199065.1 of Smutsia gigantea. Classification (NCBI taxonomy): domain Eukaryota; kingdom Metazoa; phylum Chordata; class Mammalia; order Pholidota; family Manidae; genus Smutsia; species Smutsia gigantea. The sequence continues at coordinate 12,907 of JAVSCE010001234.1, forward strand.
TATATTTATAATGGTTATATCTTCTTGTTGGACTGACCCCTTTATCATTATGTAATGTCCTTCTTTATCTCTTGCTACTTTCTTTGTTTTGAAGTCTATTTTATCTGATACAAGTACTGCAATACCTGCTTTTTTCTCTTTGTTGTTTGCATGAAATATCTTTTTTCCATCCCTTCTTTTAGTCTGTGTATATCTTTGGATTTGGGTATGAAGATTTCTTGTAGGCATATAGATGGGTCTTGCTTTTTTATCGTTAGTGACTCTATTGTCTTTTGATTGGTGCATTGGTCCCATTTAGGGTGATTATTGATGAGTATGTACTTATTGCCATTTGCTGACACAGGTCCGTGGTTACCAAGGGTTCAAGGGTTGCTTCTTTACTATCTAACAATCTAACTTAACTTTCTTGTTAAGTTATTGTAAACACAGTCTGATGTTTCTTTCTTTCTCTCCCTTCTTATTCTCCTCCTCCATTCTTTCTATAATAGGTGTTTTATTCTTTGCCTTTAGTTAGTATTTGGATGGTCTGCTTTCTTTGCTATGATTTTATTTTCTCTGGTGACATCTTTTTAGCCTTAGGTGTTCCTCCATCTATAGCAGTCCATTTAAGATATCCTGTAGTGGTGGTTTATGAGGCAAACTCTCTCAACTTTCGTTTGTCTGGAAATTGTTTAATCCCTCCATCATATTTAAATGATAATCGTGCTGGATACAATATTCTTGGTTCGAGGCCCTTCTGTTTCATAACGTTAAAATATATCATGCCATTCTCTTCTGGCCTGTAAGGTTTCTGTTGAGAAGTCTGATGATAGTCTGATGGGTTTTCCTTTGTAGGTGATCTTTTTTCTCTCTCAAGCTGCCTTTAATACCCTGTCTTTATCTTTGATCTTTGCCATCTTAATTATTATGTGTCTTGGTGTTGTCTTCCTTGGGTCCCTTGTGTTGGGAGATCTAGGCTTCATTGGACCCTGAGACTACTTCCTTCCCAATGAGGAAAGTTTTCAGCAATTATTTCTTCAAAGACACTTTCTATCCCTTTCTCTCTCTCTTCTTCCTCTGGTACTCCTATAATGCGAATATTGTTCCGTTTGGATTGGTCACACAGTTCTCTTAATATTCTTTCATTCCTAGAAATCCCTTTATCTCTCTCTGCCTCAGCTGCTCTGTACTCCTGTTCTCTGTTTTCTATTCCATAACAGTCTCTTGCATCTCATCCATTCTGCTGTTAAGCCCGTCGATCGCTTGTCTGATTTCTGTATTGTCTTTCCTCAGTTCCCTCACTTCCTCCCTCAGCTCTTGCACATTTCTCTGTAGGTCCATCAGCATGGTTATGACTTTTATTCTGAATTCTTTTTCAGGGAGGCTGTGCAATTCCATCCCTTCAGACTCCCTCTCTGGGGTTGTCTGGTTGATTTTGGTCTGAACCATATTCCTCTGTCTTTTCATGGCTATAGAATTGGTCACTGATGGTTGCCACGTATGTCAGCTGGGCTCTTTAAGACTTTAAAAAGAGAAGAGAAAAAAAAAAGGAAAGAAAGAAAGAAA
>JAVSCE010001235.1:0-59765 GCA_032199065.1 Smutsia gigantea
GGGACCAGGGCGTGGGGCGCTGAGGCTTGACCAGGGAGGCCTCCTGGAGGAAGTGACTTCGGCTTGTTTACAGGGTGGATGGGTTATTTTTTCTAATGGGCAGAGAAATATGAAACACCTGCAGTTTCACTCTGCAAAGTGGAAATTAAATCAAAGTAATAACCCTTTTCACCCATGAGATTGGTAGCATTGCTTGGGGGTCAGGATGTGGGGAACAACTCTGTTGGAGCGAGGTTGGACAAGCTAGTAATATCGTGTCCTTTAGCCTGGAGAAGTAATTAGAAACGCGGAGTCTCACTTCAGCTGTAGTGAGGTGAAAGTCAGAAATGAATGGGAGCTACTGAAGCCACCATGGTCATCACCCTTACAGTGAGAAGAGGAGAAACCAAACGTTAGGCAGTATATCCAGTATAATCTCAATATTTAGGCTTTAAAAAAAATTACTTCATTGAGACACATGCATATAGAGTAAGGTCTGGAAAGATGCTCACCAGAGGGACAGCATTATTTCTCCTGGGGTTGAGGACCAAGAGTGACTTTCTATTCATTGATGACACAATTTATAAGAACATATTCACCTATGACATGTAACTAATGATGAGAACTGGAAAAGTTAAGCATAACAGTCCCATACAGTGTAGCAACTCCTTTTCTAGAGAAATGGAAACATACATCCACATAAAAAGTTGTAGATGAATGTTCATAGCAGCATTATTGCAACAGCCAAAAGGTGAAACTAACCCAGATGTCCATCAACAGGTCAATGGGCAAACAAAGTACAGTCCATCCACACGATGGGTGTGTCCATCCATGAAAATAAAATACTGATATACAGTCCACTCCACTTACATGAAATGTCCAGAATAGACAATCCCTATACAGAAAGATTAGTGGTTGCCAGGGGAAACGGTGAGAGAGTGCTTTATGGGTTCCCATTTTCTGTTTGGGGTGATAAAAATATTCTAAAACTGGTGGTTGTACTACTTGGTAAAGTTACCAAAACTCAATATATCGTGCCCTTGAAATGGGTGGATTGTGTGATATGTAAAATATGCCTCAATAAAACTAAAAATAATAAATCCAAAGAATATGTTTTCAAAGCTGAGCCAGGCACAACCTTGACCAGACCAGGTGCTGAGTGCTCTGTGCTAGGGAGAAGGCCCCTGGAAGTCAGAGCAAGAGCTTTCCTCCCAAGGGGCCACAGGGCACCAGGCAGTCTTCAGAGAGTAGGCCTCTGCATGGTGGCACCCCAGGAAGTGACCCCCACCCCCAAACTGCAGGCAGCCTTGACTGGGCAAACACGCCTCGTGGATCTCATGTTAGTGCAGCACCTGGGGAGGTTTATGGAAGAGCTAGACCTCTTGGGCGGGCCTTCCTCACCTGTCTTCAGAAGAGGTTCTCCTCTTGTCCCCTGGCCCTCTGAGGAAGCAGGGAGCAGGGCAAAGGCTGGCCGGGGATGGGCAGGGCCACTCACAGTCCACAAGGGAACCTGCTGGTCCTGCTTGTGCATTTTCTCGGGCCATGTCCTTGGCCATTTCCTGGACGCTGGGTCACAGCAGAAGCAGCCTCAGTGGTTGGGCGGGGCACCAAGTCCCCAGAGGTGCCAGGGAGGGAGCATGGCCGGGTACAGTGCAAGGGCACCAGCAGCCAGCATCTACCCATCCTAGCACCTTGAGCGGGCAGGTCAGAAAAGGCCCTTGGGGGTTTCAGGCCAGGCCTCTCCTGCAGAGGCCGCTGCACCCAGCCTTGGTCCTGCCTCTAGCTTGGCCCTGCACACTCCCTGTTGGAGTCAAGGCCCCTCTGCAGGGGGCAGTCCTTGGTTTCTGGGGCTGCCGGGAAGGGACGGCAGGTAAGAAGCTGTTATCATCTGACCTTCCAGAGAATTAAAAGCCCCCTTTGCACCTCTCAGGGCTTCCTCAAGGGGCTCCAGCCGCTGTGGGCCCCTCTGCCTGGTTCTCGATGGCCCAGGACAGAGTGGGGAGCACACGCGTAGTGCTCAGCATGCACGTTTTCCAACTGGGCCTTCCGCAGCACAGCCTGTGGAGCAGGCGCAGCTGGATCTCAGGTCGGGGATCTGTCCAGGAGGCGTGATGCAGTGTTTGTCTTCCCAGTCTCTCCTCAGAGCAGAAACCCATGGAGCCTAGGGCAACAGGGACCAGTGGAGGGGGCCATTCCCTGGTGTCCAAGAGGCCTTCTGGACGGAGGAGCTGGCCTCCCATGCAACCACAAGGACATCCTGGGGCCGCTAGGTGCCAGGCCTCTGGGGACTAAGGAAGGGGCAGGACAGCACCCCTGCCACTGAGGGACCCAGGCCAAAGACAAAGTACCCCGGAACTGCCCTCTGCTCCCAAGCCCTGGGCCAGCCCTGCTGAGGCAGCCATCCATTGGTGATCAAGGGTGATTCTGGGCCTCCCCTGGGGGTGGGAAGTGCCTGGTGAAGACCATCGCCCCCTGTCTCCCCTTCAGCTCCCACACCCAGTGGCTCTGCTGCAGGTGCTCCGGGGAACGAGCCCATCCTGGCCCCACCCTCCAGCCCTGTGCTGTGCTTACATACGTGGGTTACCTTCAGCCTTGCCAGATACACGCTTAATGTTTTAGGAGTAAAATTAGGGGCAACAGATGATCAAATGGTTCACAAAAATAGAGTGTGAATGTGACAGAGCAAATGTGGCCAAGTGTCAGCGGTGGGGCCCCGCTAAAGGGTGTTGGGGAGCATGGTGTGTTACCTGTTTCTGTACGTTTGAAATTATGTCAAAAAAGGAAGTTTTCTAAAGCAGGAGAGAGCTATTGAGTGGCGAACTGTGAGGCTGGGACCTGCCTGCTGTGTGGCCCTGACAAGTCGTTGTCCCTCTCTGAGCCCATCCCTGGGGCAGCCCAGAGAACCTGACCAGAGATGGCGGCCCTGACTAAAAGGAAATGTCCAGGTCTCAGTGGCTTAATGGTCAGCCTTCAACTTACAGCCAAGGCTCTGGCCAGGTCAGTGTGGCAGGGGTGGTCAGAGCCCTGGGGGTGGGGACAAGGGGCGCCTAGTGAAGGCTGTCCCTGGGCAGGGGCTGTGCCAGTCCAGGGACGGAAGGGAGGATGGGAGCTCCTGTGAGGTGCAGGTAGCATCTCTTGGAGGCTGCAAGTGGCTAGAGTGACCAGTGTGCCCTGGTGCCAGGGCAGGAGATTTGTGGCCAGAGAGGGTCTCCCCAGACCCATCCAGTGCCCATGTGGCAGTGGGCATGCAAAAGCGCACACTCCAAGCAGGTGGGAGGCTTTATTGTCACAGAAAAAAGTGGTGGAGCCAGGGCCCATCCTGCCCAAGGCTGGCCCGGTGGGGACTCCCAGTGAGCCTCCACTGTGGCTGGGGCCGAGAGCATGCATGAAGAGGTGAACCTTTCCAGCTCCAAGGTGACAGGCCACCATCCTTGGCTTCCTCCCGCTGCGGGCTCTGGAGCTGCAGCCCACGCTCTGCCTCAGCGGCAGGCACAGCCTGGGTAGGCCTCTTGGCACCTCCAGCTGCTCCCTGAGGAGCCCATGAAGAGAGGAGGAATTGCCTGCAGGGCTTGGGCAGGAGCAGGGCAGGGGGAGAGTGCCCGCTTTCCAGCATCCAGCAGTCTGCATGGCCTGGCTTCACGCCAGCTGCCCCACGGCCTGTGCGTGGCTTCTCCTGCAGAGCCATCTCCAGGGAGCGTCAGCAAGTACTCCTGGGCAGTTTGGGGTGTGAGCACCTGGCTCACTAGGCTCTGGCTTGTGCTGGGGGTCAGCTGGCCGCTGCTCCATGGAGGCAGCCGGAAAGACTCACTCAGCGCCCAGGAGTGTCCCCTACAGAAACTCCCGAGGAATGGAGTGCTTGGGGTCAGGGTCTCAGGGACTGCTGAGTGCATCCGGGAAGGGTTCCCTCCACCCCATGACAGGGTGCGGCCCCAGGGAGCAGCCAGAGATACCTGACAGCTCACCCCACTGGGAGTGAGGGTCTGCAAACTCCTCTCAGGTTCTGGCTGTAGCGGGAGAGGCAGAGTGGGGTTCCTGGGCAGACTTTGGGGGCGGGTGCCATCACAACAGACTGGGAGGTGGGACCCAAGGCAAACAGGGCTGGTGAGGGAGCACCGGCCACCTGGCCTGGCTGGCTGCCCCTGCACCCTGATCACTGCCCCTCGACCTCAGAGCAGGTCAGGCAGGGCCCTGGCAGGGTCTTCAGAGGCCCCAGACAACTGGGCACAGGGAAGGCAAAGGGCTGTCCCCACAGTCAACGCCACCCAGGTGGGGTGGAGGGCTGACTGTGGCATGTGGGGGCTGTGTAGGGCAGGCCAGTGGCCAGGGTCCCTCAGTCCTGCTTGTGCCCTCTCTGCCTCCAGGGGTAGATGAGCTCCCCGAAGAACAGCTTGCGGCACAGGGAGCCCCAGGAGTACTTGGGGTGGCAGCCACAGCTGGGGAGGCGGTAGGTGTGCACCACGCGACCATAGGGCAGGGGGTTTATCTGGAAACACAAAGGCAGCGGGGCTGAGCTCTGGGCCAGGTGGACCTCATGGGAGGCGCCTGGGCTGGACAATCGAGGGGTAAGGCCAGCTGCCTGCTCTGCCTGATGAGCTCTCCTGGTGGGGGCAAGGCAGGCAGCAGGAGGCAAGGCACAGACTCCACTGCAGGACTCACTTGCTTCCAGGAGCCTCCTGAGGTAGAACACACTGTGCCCCCGAGAAAACCACACTGGCACTGGCCAGTCGCCCTGCAGCCCACCTGCTTCCCACCTGCAGACTGGAACCCCAAGACTTTCAGATGAAGGAGCCCAACCTCAACTAACCTTGGGAGCCCCCGTCAGCCCTGCTGGGCTCCCTGCCTGCCCACTACCCTGGCCCCGGCGGCCCCACATGCAGGGCAGCCCCACAGGGCCTGCTCCCCGCTGCCCCATAACATGGGCAACACCATGGTGGGCGGGTGGGGGTCTGTCCCAGGCAGCAGTGTGAGGGCCACGGAGGCCTTACCTGCATCAGGAGGCGGAGGGGTCTGCCAGCCTCATGCTCCAGGACTCGGAACTTCACGCCAGCTGCCAGGAGAGTGAGGTGCCCGTGAGGGAGTCAGCAGACACAGGCGGGCAGAGGGGTTCTGACAGCGAAGGCACTTTGGTCTCTGGGTGGCAGTCTGCCTCAGAGCTGGCTGCCTGGCTGACAACGAAGGCCCTGTAGAACTTCACTGGCAGGTAGGAAAGAGCCGGCTGGGCATCGGGGCAGAGGCTCTGCTGCTGTTCATATGGGACGTGGCTTTTCCCATGGAGCTGACAGAGCACTTGCTGCCTGGCAGCCCCCTTCCGGCATCCAAATGCCTTCCAACTTCTGTGTGTGTGGCCAGCCTGGGGACCCAGCCCACAAGCCTGGGGATTCCCGAGGCAGAGTGTTCTTGAGAGGAGTGGGAGCTGTCATCAGTTGAGGAAGAGGCCCCCACGAAGAGGCCAAGAATGGTGTTAGAACGAGGCCAGGGGCACGGGTCCCAGGCCCTCCACCGGCCTGGCATCCTGAGTCGGCTGGGGGCTGGCCAGGTGGCTGTGGGCAGCCCTGCCGGTGGACCCCTGGCTTGGACCACCTGGGGGGATCTGTGGGGCAAGGGGCTTGGGAAGCAGGTTTGAGGATATTGAGCAGGCCGACTGTGGGTCTGCAGCCATTGGAAAGTGTGCTCACAGCCTCTGGCTCCAGCCTGGAGGGGAGCAGCTGCCATGACTCTGGTGTGCAGCTTGAGCTGCTCCACAGCAACCTGGGTGCAGGGCCTCCTGGGTGTGTGGCACCTTGGGGACGCCTGCACAGGTGCTGGATGGGGCCATGTCAGGAACTCCCCAGATTCCCTGTACGTTCGTAGCCCTGAACCCCATAGGCCAACCCACAATCCTGTGGCCAGATGGGGCAGCCTCCCAGGGCCGGCAGTGGGGACACCTGGCCAAACAGTGTTTGGTATGAGCATGCAAATGGGCCGCCACCCACAGAGGATGCGGGGGGGTGGTGGCAGCCAGGATGGGGCGCTGTTCCGGTAGGTGGTGGCCTGCAGCTGTGGGGGGCAGATGCTCCGGCCACACTGGCCTGGCCCCTCCAGAGCTGAGGGCACCAGCAGGCAAACAGCTCCATACAGCCACACAGGTCACGGCCTCTCTGAGCCATGTTCAGGTGCCACCTGCCCCACTGCAGATGGGCCTCAGGGCCAACTCTCACACAGCTGGTCCACTGGACACCCAGGACCAGGGTGTCCACCCCCCACCCGGGCCAGGCAGGAGGCGTACACAGTACTGGGCAGCCCATGGGGACATGCCCACCTGCCCAGCACGAGACCTACCTGCGAGCCTGCAGGGCCGGCAGAGCCGGAGGCCAAGTGAGTACAGCGGCAGGGAGTTGATGAGGTCCACAAGCAGATGGACCAGGCCCTGCACCGCGACCACCAGGAGCCGGAGCTGTTGTACAGGTGGCACTCAGGGCTGAGCGGGTGGCTAGGGCCCCACCAACATGCCCATGGACAGAGCAGCCCAGTGGGTCCTGGGCTGCGAGGGAGGGTGACCAGAGCCCAAGCACCCTGAGGAGGGCACGGACCCCACCCTGGAGCTAAGGCCCAAACACAAGAAGACAGGGGAGCAGCAGTGGAAGCAGTCGCTCCCGCAGGTCAGACAAAACAGTGCACTGACCCAGGGCACCATGCCACTGGCCCCTCGGCCAGCCTTCTGCATGCTCCCCACTGTCCACGCCCACCCCGACCCTGTGCCAGGCACTAAGAGGAGACCATCACCTTGACCTGCCCACCAGGGGTCCTGCCCTCCATGCACTCAGCTGCACATCCCAGCGCAGTGATAGTACACCTGGGTAGGACCCCCACCCACCCCAGGACCCAGCACACACTGCCCAGAGTCTGGAACAGCTACCCACATGGCCTGCAGGGGTAGCCAGCTTGCCCACAGCTGCTCAGATGGTGATCAGAGCTGAGAGTGACCACCCCAAGCACCAAGGACAAGGCTGACTGCCAGGTGCCATGCCCAGCACCCCCATGGTGTGAGGCTCTCAGCTCACCAGGGTGAACACCAGGTAGTACAGGGCTGTGGTGGGCAGGAGGAAGACCAGGATGGTGAAGAGCAGAGTACCAATGAACAGCTGCAGGGAGAAAGGACACCAGCATTAGCAAGAGCCCAGGCCAGGGGACAGCCCCACCACACTGGCTGGACCCAGCTGCCTGTTCCCCAAGCCCATATGCAGCTGAGCAGAATCAGGACCCTGCTGGCAGGACACTGGCTTCTGGAGCCAGCTCAGGAAACACTGCTTCCAGCAGGCCTCCCCTGGCTTTGGAAGGGGTGGTCTGTGTGCCCTCCAGACTCGGTGGCATGTGGGGACACCGGTGGAAGAGATAGCCCCAGGCAGCAAGGGTGTGTAGTCACACACACCATACCACAAACAGGTGGGCTGTGAAAATCAGGCAGGAAAACACACACCCTGGTGATAGCACACAGGGTCCATGTGTCAGGTCTGCAGAAGCTAAAGGGACAAGCCAGAGCCAGCCCAGTAACCGGGTCACCTCCAGGCCCACTGTCCATCAGCTCCCCTTGGGCCCAGCAGCCTCCTGAGAGCAGGGCCCATCTCGAAACTGGAGCAAAGTTCTGCACTGAGCTACATGCCCCCTTCCCTAGACTCCCCACGTCCCCCACAGGGCTGATACCAACCCAGTTGCCAGCAAACTGCAGGACAGGAGCACAGCTGCCCCTCACAGAGCCCAAGAAGACACACTGGCCATGCCCACTTGGAGGCAGCTGTACTGGAGCTGGGAAGTGGCGCCGGGCTGCCCCAGCCCCACAGGACTGCCCCGTACCTGGTCCAGATCATAGGAGCAGGAGTCCACCCGCTGGCGCAGAACGTTCCACTTCTTCCCCCGAAACAGACGCCAGAGTGAAGACAGGCCACAGACCTTCAGGCAGTACAACCTGCAAGATGGAGGCACTCGAGGGCTGGACTGGGGCACTGCGCCCCCACTGCTGCCTGCTGAGAAGCGTGGCCAAGGCACCCAGGCTTGCAGGGCTGCGTGCACCCACCTGGCGCCGTAGACGTAGAAGCAGTAGATGTGGAAGGTGAGGAGGGCGATGATGTCCGACAGGATGGACAGGGCGACTGTCAGGCCCAGGCAGGCCGAGAGGCCTACGTGCCACAGGATGCGCTCAATGAAGGGGGACATGAGGTGGATGTAGCCTGGCAGGATGGAGGTCAGCTCTGAAGAGGGCACCTAGGGAGGTCCTAGCCCCCCCAAGTCCCCACTGAGGAGGGTGCCTGAGGATTCTTGAAACTGTGGTGACAGACTTATGCCCCTGGCGGCCCCTTAGCCAGATGGCTCCATATAGGTGGGACACCAGGGATCCAGAAGCAGAGACCAAGGGGCCAGGGCTCGTGTTCCTGGGGGTCACCGGGGCTGAGTGAGCCCGCCCACCGGCACTCACTGATCCACAGGTGCGTGTGGTACAGGAAGAAGCGGCCCAGCACCTGGTCTAGCGCCCGGTTCATCTTGAGCCCAGCAGGTGCACCCATCAGCCACTGCAGCAGATGCTGGAGGCCCTCAGCCACACGCTGTGAGGACACAGGAGGGGCACACTGTCCACTGTCCATACACAGCGCCCCACCCTGACCAGTGCATCTGGGCAGGGCAAAGGCTGACCATCCTCCTCCCCCAGGTGTCTGGACAGCCATCTCCTAATGGCATGGCACACAGGGCTTCCCCCACTTGTCTGGCCACAGAACCCCTCTTCACAGACGCTCTGGGGTTCATGCTGAGAGGTATGACCTCTGAGGCTCGCTCTGCCCCTGGCCTACTGGACATGTAGCCCCCGATGGGCGTTGACCTAGATGAGGCAGCCTTTCCTCCATCTTACCACTCTGGCTGCAGTACCCATGGGAGCCCTCCACCCCAGATGCCAAGACAGACTCCAGTTCACTGTGAACCTTGGTGGGGGAGCCTGTGGACCCATCCAGTCCTCCTCTGCCGAGGACCCCACCCCACCCTACCACCTGTCACGGCAATGACCCAGGCCGGCCCTAGGTGGGTGACCTCAGGTGAGCATGAGGGTGTTGAGCTCATCAGGGACCCAGGTAGCAGGTTGGAGGGTAAATGGTCCCATAGGAGGAAAGACAGATGGGGACTCCGAATCAAGAACAATGCCAAATGAAGGCCAGAGATGGCATGGGACCCTCGTGAGCGATGGAGCAAGCTGCACTGTGTCCCAGCTGCCCCAGGAGGCAAGTCCCAGCAGGCAGGCCCCAAGGGCGCTCAGTCTCATCACCAGTGCTGAGGCCACAGGAGTGACATCCCTGCACCACAGTCGGATGGGCCTGGGGGTGGCCCAAGGGGCCGGAAGGACTACCCTAAGTCAGAGGCCTGCCACCCCTCCTGCCCACCGCACAGGCCCTCCCAACTCAGCATGAAGGCCTTACCCATGTCAGGCGCAGTGAGTAGGAACAGAATGTTCTTTATAAATAGAGCTTATTTAATATTTAAAGGGTAAGAGCGTGGTAGCAGAAAAAGGCTTTCATTTTTAAATTAAATATTCATATTTCTGAGCAATTTTGCAAAAGGGAAGTCTAGGAGGAAGCCGGCCAGAAGGCAGAGCATGGGTGAGCAAGATGAAGCAGCTAAGCACCTTCCCAGCCCGTCTCCTTCCTCTAGGGTCCGGTGTCCCTGAGAAGCCATGAAGACTCTTGGCTTGTGAGGGCTCATGCCTGATAGTGTCCCAGCCTGGCCACAAGCAAGCCCAGTGTACACCTGTGGCTGGACGCTGGTGGCGACAGGGCTAGGCTGAGCCCACAAGGACCACCCAGCCAGGTCTCAGCCCCTCAACCAGACTCAGGACTGGAGGCCCCTGGCATAGGCCTGGGGGTGGCCCAAGGGGCCAGAAGGACTACCCTAAGCAGGAAGACAAGCTCCCAACAAAAGTGACAGGGCCTCTGGCTCTGAGGAATGGAAGCAGAGGAGTGAAAGGCTGGGAGCCAGTACAGAATGCAGCAGGATGAACACTGGGCAGGCAGCCATGGGCTCCCAGCATGGAGACTAAGAATCAACACCGGGAGCAGTGTGACTGCACACGGACGGCCCTGGGTGCGTGCTGATTGTGCAGAGAGCCCAAGCTGAATGCCAGCCGCCCTGAAGAGCCAGGACAGCAGAAACAATGCACATGGCAGGGCAACTGGGGCTCTGTGACCAGGCCTGGTGTGCGAGGTGGGCTCCTCCTAAAGCCTCAACCACAAGGTGGCTCCCAGAGATGGCCACCTTTGGGAAGTGCAGGTGGAGGCGAGGGGCTGAAATGCGACCTAGTATGGGTGGGTGGGCTCCTGGTGGACCCCAGGGACCCTGTGAGACACAGTGACTCCTAGGGACCTGTCTGGGATCAGGGACGAGGGCTGCTCTCTACAGGCCTGAAAGGGAAGGGAAGGAGAGGAGCCTCTGCCCTCTCCAGGAAGGGCCCCACCTCTGGGAAACAGGTGCTAGACATGCCCCACCCCAACCAACTCACATCAGCCATGGGGACGAGGGCATCGGCCAGCTGCCCGATGCGGTCCGTCCCATGGAGCCAGGACAGCAGCGCCAGGCCAAGGGCCGCGTCAAGTAGCAGGGAGACAAGCATGTTTGCCTTCCTGGAAGGAGGGGTCCAACAGGAGTGGGTGGTGAGGATGGCCTGGAGGAAAGACTTGATGCAAAAAAGGGGTTGGGAAGCGGCTGGGCAGGCCTGCACCTCATCAGCTGGCCAGGGCTGTCAGCCTTTTGGGTGCTAAAGACGAGTGTGAGCTGCTCCAGCCGGTGCCTGAGCTGCTCGCAAGTGTAGAGCTTGCTCCAGATGAAGGACAGCGGCCACAGCCTGAAAACCCTGAAAGAAGCAAAGAAAGGTGGACCTTCAGTCCCTCCTGGGCTTCTCCCACCTGCCAGGGAGCACAAGCTGACTGGGCAGTCACCAATCCCCTCACTGTGCAGAAGAAGGGCCAGGCCAGGGCAGCCTCAGCCTGAGGCCCTGGTGGCCCCAAACCCTGATGGGCACACTGCTGGATTCAGCAGGGCAGGGACAGAGATGGGCCATCCAGCAGGAGTCGTGGTGTGCTCATGACCATTAACTGGGAACCCAACCTCCTCACAAAGCACCAACCCCAGGCATACCCAAAGCCGAGTGCCAAGACAGCGCCCCAGGAGTGGACACCACGAGCCGCCCCGCCACCCAACACCTTTCCTTGCCACGGCCCTCACCAAGGGCCTCTGGGCTGGCCTGACGCCTCACAAGGAAAAGGAATAACCCAAACACCCGCAGACATCCACTGTTGAGGGGGGATGCTTACAAGCAAAGGCTAACAAGTGCCCAGTGAAAAAGAGCAAAGGCGAAATGGGCCCAGAGCCCCATTTCCATCCAGAGCCTTAGCCGGCAGGGGCACCTAAAGGGCTTGTCAAAGCCAGAGCCACCAACAGCCGAGTGAGTGCTTGGACCTTGAGGGGAGGTCTCCAGTCAGGAGGCTGACAGGCTTCACTGTGACCCAGAGGCTCTGGACCAACCCAAGAAGGAAGGCAGCCTGCCGACCCTGCCCCTGACTTGGGTCAGAAAAGGCAGTCAGCCTCCCATTGGCTGCAGGACCCCCAGGGCACAGCAGCCTCTCCAAGGCTCAGACCAGCCCTGGGCAGCCTGGCCATGGAGTCCCTGGGGCTGCTTGGAGGCAGAGGGGGCTCTGCTCCCACACAGTGACAGCCATGCCTCGCATGTCTGCCACAGGGTTCCTAACCACCAGTCAGTGACCAACACCTGCCTGAAGGGCTTATCAGATTTTGGGGCACACAAGCAGTTAACTTTTCTCAGGTTCTTTGAAAGCTGATGAAAGCTAAGGAACTTCTCTTTCTCAAAATTGCCCCTAGGCCCAGACACACATACCTTCACACCATTCATTCCAAGGGAGTCATGAAGCTCTGAAAGCCACCCCTCACGTCAAGACCCCTGACAGCCCCCACCACACAACGCAAGGTGTGTCCACACAGCTGCCCAGGCTCTGCCAGGAAGGCCAGTCCCCCACCTGATAGCCTGAACCCCTGGCCCTGAAGGGCACCTGAGGGTGTACCACAGCTGCTCCTGGGGTGCGTCACCAGGGATGCAGGCCCCTGCAGCCCATCCCTAGGAACTGGTTGGCCAGCCAGAATACCCTGGTGCCACCCCAGCATCTCCCAAGGCCCTTGGGGGCTCTTACAAATCCTTGGCTAGGCCTGCAGCCAAGAGTGTTCTAGTGACTGTGGACAGCTGCCAGGCTAGGACAGCTGTCCCAGGCCCACAACTGTCAGCAAGTGAGTGCTGCCTGCATGCCTCCTGGGGCCACCTGTCTGGCCAGCACGGGGGCCAGGGAAGCGGATGGGCCTGTGGGCCTTCAGGACAAACTACTCCCAAGTGGAGCAATTCCAGCCCTTGGGCCCCACAACTCAGGTCTATTCATCGTGACTTCCTCTCCAGGGGCCCGAGCCTTCTGACATTCTCCCCATACCCTACTTAGCAGGTCCCAAGTGACCACTGGGGCTGCTGGGAAGCCTGGTGCTGCCTGAGGAGCATGGGACACGAGAACAGCAGCCACCACCAGGGCATCCTCTGAGATCCCAAGGGATGAAGCATGACACGAGAGCCAGGCCACAGGGCCATGAGCCTCAGAAGGGCCCATCTGGGCCCCCACACTCCTGACACCAGGGCTGGGCCCAGGACTCAGGTCACTCCCTGCTGGCCCAGGGCACCTACCGGCAGGCACTGGCACTAGAGATGAGTGACAGCAGGAAGGTCAGCAGCAGGCAGACGGGCCCTGAGGCCCACTTGGCCAACTCCACGAGGATGCTGGCCTCCACGCCTTCCGACTGCCAGTGGCTCAGCCGCATGGGGCCCTCGTCAAACCGGCCACTCCGGAAGAGTGCCTCACTGCGTGCCACTGTGTCGAAGACAGCAGCCAGGCCCCCTGCACTGGCCATGGCATCCCCAGCCTGGAGGTTGGGAGGGGCCACGGGCAGGTGCAGCTGTGAGAGCAGCACCTTGCGCTGGTCATAGAGGACAAGCATGACCTGGTCCTCACCGGGGGCACCAGGCAAGGTGGTAACATGCCGGCGGGTGGCCTTGCAGCTCCACAACTTGCTGCCCCTCTCCCGGCACAGCTGGAGCCAGGGCTCGTGGGAGAAGATGGCACCCAGATCCTCCTGGAAGTGGCCCAGGCTCTCCTCAGGCTCCTGCTGGTGGTGGCACCAGGTGCCCAGCACAGCGACCCCAACCCGGCTGGTCTGCTGCACCTGGGCCAAGAGCTCCTTGACCTGGATTGGGATGAAGGGAAAGTGCACCACAGCCAAGACCACGGCGCTGCTCTGCTCTGGGAACCACCGTCCAACCAGCAGGCCACTGTCCACCGAGGCACAGCACGTGGGGAAGAAGGCCTTGAGCACCATGCCGGGGACACTGGAAGAGAGGGGAAGAGGCTCAGCGCAGAGCTGGAACCATGCACCTCCATGGCCCAGGGTGGCTGGCAGGGATGGGGCTGCAGGCCTTGGCCAGATGTGGCACAGACAACCGTGACAGGCACAGCCACAAGGCCACCAGGCCCATGCAGGTGTGTGTGGGCTCCAGCTCTGGCTGGTTACAAGGCTAGGGGAGCCCAGCTGCCCATCTCTCATGGCTCTGCCCCCTGCCCGCACCTGGGCTGCTGTGAGCACAGGCCCTCGCCACCCCGCCTCCCCAGGCAGATCAATGCTGCCCCCCATTTCTTAGCCAGGCAGGCACAAACAGGCCAGGTTTTGTGAATTTCTCAGTACCACTCACAAGAGAGGTTGGGGCTGAACACGAGGGCTTAATTTTTGTTTTTAAAGAAACTGATTAGTGTTTTATGTGTAGCCAATGGAAAAATGTACAATCTCATGAACAATTAATGTAATGCACATTACAACTCTAACAAACCTTGATTTACTTACTAAGCTGGCAAGAATAAAGATGGAAATTTAAACAAAATACTGCTGGGCTGAAGGAAACCAGGTACATGCCCACTGTTGGAGCTGTGGGCACTGGTGCGGGTGTCCTGGAGATGCCTGGGGATGTGTGCCTGTGCCCCCAGCCCACCCCCACCCAGTGAGGCCCAGGAGCCTCTCTGCCTGGGGAACAGGCACAGCTCCCATCGGCTTCAGCCTGCAGGTGCACCATCGTCCCCTGGAAGCCCCACCTGTCAGTTGGTCTGTCTGCTTGCCACCTCAGGGCAAGGCTCCCAGCCAGGGAGTGTTTCCTCTGGTCACGGCTGAGCACCTCCTCCAGGACATATTCCTCCAACAAAGTGGCTATCTAGAAATGGGGGCGGGAGTTCACTGGCCCTGGAGGACAGGGAGGACCCCTCTCTCAAGCTGAAAGCTTGCCAGCCTGCCTGGCATCTGCTACCTTCCCAAGGCCTCTGAGCAGCAAGAACGGCCCCAAGCCTTTGGGCCCCTGAACTTTGACTTGCCCGGAAGTAAGCTCCCTGGGGATTTAGGTTTCTCAGCAAGCACCTGAGCACCTCCCAGCGTGGCGCGAAGAGCCTCCACCTTGGAGCTTGCCATTTCCCAGACAGATGGCCCCTACTTGATCAGCACAAAGGGCAGAGCAGCTGCCCTGAGCTGGGAGCCTGGAGGTGGGGCCCACACTTGGGGGGACATAGGCCTCGAATTAAGCCTGGCCCTCTGGGCCCAGGGCACCAGGCTCTCAGGAACAGAAACGTACACACGCTGCAGCAGTGCAACATTGTGGGGGGCGCAGAGAGCCTTTCCTGAAGGTTGGGGGTTTCTGGGAAGAGCCGCATAGACACAAAAGTCCAAGCCTGAGAGGCTGCCTGCAGACAGCCCAAACAGTGGCTGTAGGGTTGAGGCCTCTCACCTGTGGGGTACAACCAAAGCAGCTTCCTCAGAGTCGAGCAACAGCGGGACTCCCACACACCCTGGAAGGCAGGTGCCAGCAGGGGAAAGCCTGGAGCCCAACGGTAGCCCTGGGCCAAGGCCCTGCGGCTATTATCAAGGGTATCAATGGCCAGCTTTTCCTGACCCAGGGCAGAGGCTGTGCTCCTGATAAAGGCATTGTGAGAGTGATGGAGAAATGCTGTCTTGGAGGGACCACCACAGGCGACCAGCCAGCACAGTCCAAGCCTCACATGCCAGCCTGTGTACCACCAGCTCGACGAAATGATGCCACCACACCCTGCTTGTGAAAGGGGACTCCTTTCACAGAAGCTGGGAATGCTACTCATGGCTGCAGTTGGAAAAGAAGCACCAGTTGGCTTAACAGTGAACAGATGCTCTGGGGGAAGCTGGTTACACAGTATGTTCACTTAGGGAAAATTCATCGAGTTGTACACACACTATTTGTGCACTTTCTTTGAGTGTAGTATGCCTCATCTACAAAGTTTACCTAAAAAAAAAAGCAGCCTTTCATGTCTAAGAAAGAGGAATGGAGGGCAGAACTTGGCTCTGTTATCCGTGGGGCAGGAGGACTCCTACAAATACAGGGTAAATTCCCACCCCCACTCCCACCTCAGCCTCTGGGAGTGACTAATACAAAGAAGTCTGCAGAGATCCAACAGCCAGAAAGAGATGAAAGAGCAAGAAATCAATAGCAGAGATGCAGAAGGGAGGAAGCAGAGCGGTAACTTGAGCAACGTGCCCATCTTTAAAGACTGATTTAAAAAAAAACATTGGCACTTGCCTGGAAAAGCTTCCTCTATCAAGAATGACACCAAAATCCCTTGGAAAACAGCCCCACTACCCAACCAGGTGAGGAGGTCTCTGGGACGCCCCTCCCCGCAGAACCTTAAGTCAACGGTCCACCTTGTAAGGGAAGCCTCCTTCCCTCTCGTCCTCTGCATGAACTCTGGGAAAAGACCACTCATGACCAGCCAGGGACACTTCCCTGGCTGAAAACCGTGCCACTGCTGCTCAGACGCTCAAGAGAATTCATTTTATCCCATGTCGTTTTTCTTGTGTTTGGCTTGTACCCTCTCATTTCAGAAGAATGGATGTGAATCTAGGATTCTGTTTTTTTGCCGAGGTTGGGGCGGGTCGGAGGGAGGCAGCCGGGGGCACCTCACCCCAGAGGCGTCCGGCCCATACTCCCGGGGCGGGCGGGCTCCTGGAGGGAGCCTGACGCGGCGCTCACTCCCTCCGAGGCCTCAGGCCCGCCCTGGCCGCCGGCAGCGGCCCCTCTTCACGGATGAGGAAACTGAGGCTCCGAGTGGCAAGAGGCCTGCGCCGGGACCCGGAGGAGCCTCCGGGGCCTCCGCTCGCTCGCTGGCGCCAGGTCCTGCCCGGTCCGGGAAGGACGGCTCCCTACGGTCACACCGCGCTGACGCCGGCCCTCCCCCCAGTGCTCACCGGCTGCTCCCGGAGGCCGCGCCCTCGGGCGGCGGGGTAGGAATGGGGCTGGGGACCGCCTCCGGCGGGCCCGGACGGACGGCAGTGCCCCCGGCGCACAGCCCCGCCGCGGGACACGAGCCCCATTTCCGCTGGGTCCCGCGTTGCCGCGCGACGGTCCGGCCCCCAAAGGCGCCCGGGCTGCCCGCCGGCCCCGCCCGAGCGTTCCGCGCATACAACATTCCCGTCCCCGGAAGCAGTGGGTGCGAGGCATCCTTGCCCGCCCCCGAGTCCTTGTCCCCTCACAGCGTCCCTGTGTTCCCAGCATCCCTGTCCCCTCAGCGTCCCTGTTCCCCCAGAGTCCTTATCCCTCCCAGCGCCCTAGTGTCCTTGTCCCCCAGCATCCTTGTTGCCCTAGAGTCCTTGTCCTGCCAGTGACCTTGTCCACCCTCCAGTCCATGTACAGCATTTTCAGCATCCCCGTCCTCCACTCGCCCACCTTCCCACAGCCAGTCTTCTCATCTGAGACTTTTCAGAGTCCCCAGCGTCACCCTGCCCCACCCCTCCCAGGCTGAAAGCCCGAGGCCCTGCTAGGGCTCCACTCCGGTAGGAGCAGCCTCCCCGGCCCAGGCTGGCCCCTGCACACACTGGCCTCTGCAGAGGGGCGCCCTCAATCCTCCAGGGCCAGATGGGCTAGGAAGATGGGGCCCTTGAGGGCCAGTCCAGAGGCTGCAGCCATCTGATCTGATGGTCAGGAGGCATCCCTGGCCCCTCTGCTTCAGGGAACAGCACCTAAACACCGGCAGCAATGAGCAGCATTTACTGAGCACCTACTGTACGCGCTTCCTCACGTTGACCCATTTAAACCCCACCCGCGGGGGTTGGACATATGGAGGGGCCTCTGTTGGAGGCAATGGCCTAAACCAGACCCAGTGTCCTGCTAACAGGAGTATCACCTCACCAGCCGGCAAAGACAGGACCAGGCACTGTCCCCTCCAGCTGAAGACACCTCTCTGAAACTGGGAGCCTGGCTGGGCCCCAGAGTAACCCAGCACCTCCCTGCCAAGCCAGGCCTTGCTTCCCCGCTGTTTCTAAGCTGAGGTGTCTGCCACAGGAAAGCTCTCCTGGACTTGACCACCACCCAGAACCCCCCACCCAGCACCCCCATCCATGAACCTAAAGCCGTTTGGTCCCTGTTGGTAGAGGATAAAATAAAGGCTCAGCTGGCCTGGGAGACACGGTCTCACACAGGAGAAGGGGACCAGGGGCGCGGAGGCTCCCCAGCCAGCCGTGTGCCACCCCAGGGCACCTCCAGGGAAGCCATCCTCTGCTTCCCCTGACTTCAGCTGGGCCCAGAGGAGCTGCAGGACACTCAGCACCTGGCACCTCTGAGGATGGGGCACTTGCGGGGCCCCTCCCCTTCCCAGGCCACCCAGCCCAGCAGTACCCTCCTGCCTGCTTCTGTCTGATTAAGAGACTGGGGCTGGGCACCTGGCAGGATTTCCTGCCTGGGAAGTGCTGGCAGCGGGCCTAACACCTAAGATCTCTAGGCTTCAGCTGCTGGCCCCAGAGCTCAGTCCCCCTGGGCCCCAAACCAGCGTGGCCAGAGCCTAAGAGAACACACGGCCTCTGAGCCCAAATTTACAGGCTTCGAACCTCGAAGGGGAGGCTGAGAGGCAGCTGATTCTGTGGCTGCCCACAAGTCTGAATCCTCCCCAAGAGAAAGACAGGAGACCAGAACCAGGCTCAGCAGGTGCTCAGAAAACAAGCAGGGTCAGGAAGGCATGGCCAGTAGCCTTGAAGGGTTCCACCAACCCTGACTGTCCCTCCTGTGGTGGGTGGCTGGTACCCCCAGGCCCTGGACCTGCTCACAGTGAGGGGGCTCCTCCTATCCAAGCCCACTGGCTCAGGCCAGCTCTGAATGGTCCTGGTACACCATGAAGCCATCCCCTGCATCTGCCATTGCAGGCCGGCTGCCCCAGCCCCTCGGACGCCAGGCAGACAGCCGCCCCAGCCTGGGGGAACAGAGTTACCTGGCACTGCTGCTCATCCGTCAGAGTAACACTGCCCTTGGTGTCCGTGCACACACCCGCAGGGCTGCCAAGGTGTGCCCCGTCAGGCCCCCCAGGGAGCCCAGGGACTGGTGGGCACTACAAAAAGCTGCACATCCCCAGACTCCTCACTCATGGCAAGGCCCCCATCAGGTCCCAGGCCAACCCAGCAGGGACCCTCCAGACCCAGCATGGACGCCAGGGCCAGTGGCTCTAAGGCAGGGCCCAGTGTGAAGCTGTGGACAACCCCAGCCAGACCCCAAGGGGTCACAAAGGTGCCCACTGCCACCCAGCGGCCTCGGGGGACTTGGGCAGCATGCTGGAGCACACGGACAGCCCCGTGGATGAGGTCACTGACCACCACAAGCCCAGCAGCTATCACAGCCACGTCCTCTGGCACGGATGCCCCAGCTCCTGGCATGTAGCATGGCAGGTGGCAAATGGAGCATCCCTCGAGGTCCGGCACATGGACACAGGGTGCAGCCCCAGCCCACCACCCCCACCCCGCAGCTCCTGCTGGCACCCAGATCTGCCCAAGCAGCCAAGGCCTCCAGGAAGGGTGGGGTCTCCAGGTGGGTCCAGGATGAGGCGCAGGCCCTGGGGGTCAGCTGGCCAGCTGGTGAGGGAGGGCCAGGAGGCTGGAGCAGGAAGCCAGACGGCGGGCAAGTGGGTGGGTTAGCGGTCAGCCTCTCTGAGCTGAGTTTCCATGGCTGGGCCAAGTGAGGGCTGCAAAGGAATCAACACCACAGTGCATGCCAACAGTGGCCACGTGGCCCCTGCACCTCCCAGGCAGGGCTGCTGCCCTGTTTTACAGATGAGGAATCAGGACAGGGTGGGTCGGAGGCTGGACTTAAATTCAGTTCTGTCAGGAATCCACTAGGTCCTGAGTGCGGGCCCAGCAGCCGGCCACATTCTGGTCATGGTCCCTGGAACACAATTCTGGGAAAGAGATGGCCCACGCAAGTTGTTGTGGGTTTTGCTCAGAGGCTAAGCTTGTGGGCATCGAGCTGCCCCTCCCTCATGCAGGGACACTGACCCTTCTCGGGGGCAGCCCCACATGGCCCCTGGAGACCAATGCCGAGCAGTGAGGCAGGTCCTCTCCTGGGTCTCCACCTGCCCCGCCCGAGAGGCCTGGTGGGAGGAGGTGGGCTCCTACCTGGGGCCAGGCTCCAGGGACCCGCTGTCCAGGAAGCTTCTGTTGTTGCAAACTGGGGCCTCCAGGCATAAGAAGGGCCTCTGGGGGGGCTGGCCTGGGAGGAGGGGCAGCAGCCCTGGGAGCTCTAAGGAGTCAGGGCCACAGAGCTGCTACCCAAGGGACAGCCCAGGGCTGCCACACTGCTGCCTCAGGGCCTTTGCACGGGCCCCCGGGCTTTCTCCCGGTTCCCCTTCAGGACTGGACATCACTGATGGCCAGCCCAACTGACCCCTCCCCTGGGAGGCACCCAGGGAAGGGGCTGCACCCACCACTGCTGGCTGGGTTGCCCACCAGAGCCCTCCCAGGGATCCATGCCAGGACTGCGCAGCTTAGGTCCTTTCTCAAACCCCATTTCTTCACAGGTGAGGCTGGGCCAGGCTCCCACTGCCAGTGGCCTCAGACACGTGGGAGTACAGGCAGAAGGCCGAGGAGGGGCCAAGGACCCAAGCACAGGAGGGATGTCTCCTGGCTCGGCCCACAGCCCCCACAGTCCCCCCAGCCGCTGCCCACCACCCACAGTGCTTCCCACTGGCTGAGCCCAGCTCTGGACGTGGCCGCCTGATGCCCCGAGAGGCCAAGGCACCGGTGCTATCTCCTGCCCAACACAGTTAATGGGGCGGTGGCAGCTCCTGCTCCAGCTGGCCTCAGCCCGGCTGGCCCAGCTTGGGGAGCCGTGTACCGGCAGAAACTGCCCTTCCTGGGGCCGTTCCTGGATGGGCACCGAGGTGTGGCCAGCTCCTGGGGAGAGAAGTGAGTAGGTGGGCCCCAGGGCCCCCGGGGTGCCCCTCCTGCCGGCCCCTGGCTCCCCGCCCCTGCCTACGGGAGAGGCCAAGTCCAGCTGCCCTGGGAGGGAGGCAGTGGGCTGTGAAGGCTGCCTGATGCCTATCGTGGCCACAGGGACTGGGGGACTGGCGGGGGCCCAGCGGAGGCCATGCTGGCCCAGAGTCGGGGGGACAGCCTCCGCCATGAATCCAACATTAGGGCCACCCTGCCAGATGTGGGGTCTGGAGGCGTGCCCAGGGGTCCCTGCCCACTGCCAGTACGCCTTCCCCCACTTCCGTCCCTTGGACAGCAAGCCCTCCACTCTGTCCCCAGACTCTGGCCCCTGTAGGTTCCAGTCCACAGGGGGCAGGTCAGGGTCTGAAGATGGATGCTCAGCAGGGAGGCTGGGGACACACCTGCCCCAGATGTCCAGACTGGGGACATTTCCCTGGGGAAGCGTCCTGGGGCAGACGCTGGAACAGTATGGAAGGAGGCCCAGACGGGTGTGTGAAACTGGTTTCTATTTTAATGTCCACAACTGTGATCAACAAATAGCCATGGCCCTCTGCTGTCCCTGGCAGGTGGGGTCCATCCACGGGCATGCTGGACAGGCTCCAGGCCTCCCCTCCAAGACCGGGGTGGGTGGGGGACAGGTGATGGGTGTGGGATTGGAGAAAGGCCTGTCTGCTAAGGCAGGTTGCGGCCAGGCCTGTGGTCAGACCTCAGCACCTGGGAGGACAGCCTCAGGGCACCAGGGGCCCCCATCCCCACCTCGGGAGCCCCAGCTGCTGCCTGGAACGATGGGGTCCTGTGGGGCCTGGAGGGGAAGGCCTGGGGGTGGGACGCTGGAGTCAGCCTCACACTTGGTGGCGCGGCTGGAGAAAGCCTCGGCTGTGGGACCCAGCATGCTGGGCGGCTCAGGGGTCCCCTGGGCCAGTGTGGGGCCCAGGCCTGGCAGCCCCCAAGCCCCTGCGGGTCCCTTGGGCCCCTTGGTGGGTGCCCGTTTCACAGAGAGGTCGAGGGGAGTGTCTGGTGGCCAGACAGCCCGCTCCAGCGCCTGGTGGATGGTGAAAAGCTCCTCACGGATCTTCCCCAACTGCTCCCACAGAGGCCTCGGGGCCAGGCCTCCGGCAGGCGCTAACTGCCCCAAGCGCTGCTCCACCCTGGCATAGTCACCAAGGGCCTGAGTCAGGTCCTCGCTCACGTGCCCAGGGCCCCCCGGCTCCAGGCCCAGAGGCTGCGAGGGTAGCGGGACCCTGGAGCCTGGGGTCTCAGGGTCGCCCGGCTCCTTGTCCTCAGCCCAGAGCATCATGGAGGGGCCAGTCCGCAGGCTAGAGGGAAGGAGGCAGTCAGGAGGCCACGTTGCCCGCCAGCGCACCCAGCCCCTGCCCCACTCTGCTCATGCTCCCTGTCCAGCCTGTCACCCTCTCTGGTCTGGGTTCCCCTCAGGGGCCTGAAGCCCATGTTCCTGAACACTGAGCTCAGGTTTAGGCGTGGCCACCCCGCCCAAGCCCTCCTTCCCCCATCCCCCCAAGACTGGGGGCCCTGGCACGCACCTGCTTTGGGAACCGAACTTCACCGTGCTGGAGGGGGCCCTCTGGGGCTCCAGCCTGCTTCCTAGGGGCAGCTTCTTCTTGGGATCACTCTGGGCAGCCCACTCCTGTCCTCGGTCCCCTTGGGGCCAGGGCCTGCCTAGGCCAGTTATGGGCATCTCTAGCAGGTCAGGGGCCAGAGTCCCAGGGGGCCCCTTAGGTGTAGCGGGGGGCTTGCCAGGGGCAGCCCTGCCTGTCGCCAGCCCCAGAGTGTGTTCCAGGAGCAGGGGGTAGCACAGGCTGGGGACCAGGGTGGGGCGCTCAGGGGGCTGTGGGGCAGGGAAGGTAGTGGTGGGGGGCAGCAGGGGGCCTGCCGAGGCCAGGAAGGGCATGTGGGCCGCAGCAGCCAGGGATGGCCCCAGGTAGGAGAAAAGCCCCGGGCTGAGAGGGTAGTTGATGCCCAGCAGAGACAGGTGAAGACTCTGGGTCTCGGGGAGCTCACTGGGTGTGGGTGGGGGGTAGCAGGGAACGCCACGCTCAGAGCCTGTTGCAGCTGCGTCCACCACGACCTTGCACCTTGGGCCCCCGCCCAGCTCTGGCTTCCACGGCTCAGCCAGGAGCCTGCCGAGGCCTGCACCCTTCTGGGCATCCCTAGCTGCAGGGGGTGGTGTCCCTGGGGACCCCTCTGCCCCCACTCCAGGGCCTCTGACATGGTGGTGCAGGGAGAGGACGTCAGTGATGAGGTTGGGATTGGCAGGAGCGTCTGGGAGCATCTGGGAGCTACCAGGGTCCATGGGGTCCAAGGAGTGGTCTGGGGTGGGCACGCGGGGCCTGGACGTGGCCGGGGTGCGGCGGCATGCCCAGTCGGGGGAGTCGAGCAGCAGAGAGAGGGAGTTCTTGCAGAGGCTGTACTTCATGTGGTTGTAGAGGTGGGACTTCTCCAGGCATGTGAAGGGGCACTGGAAGCACTTGTACTTGTAAGGCTTACCCCAGGGCCTCGGGATGTAGTGCGGCTTCTTGGGCTTCCGAGCCCGGACCCGAGCCCCAGGGCCCGGGCGACACGAGGCTGCCTCGCGGGACATGGCGGCTGCTAGCAGGCAGGCCCCCGCACCTGGGCACCTGAGCACAGGGCACATCGGTCAGCGCCGGCCGCCTCTGGCTGGCTCCCCCCTCCCCTGGGCCCACAGCAGCCACAGCTCCAGGGGCACTGGTGCCCGCACCGCCCTTGGACCTTGGCCACCCCACCCCCCACCTTTACACGTGCAGCCCCCACCTTGGCCTTCAGTTCTCCTCCACGCACACTTCTGGGGCTTCCTGGTGGGGCAGTAGAAATGCAGGATGCCCAGCTAAATCTGACTCGGGGAAACAGCAAACACTTGGGCTAGCCAATACTTAGAACATACACTAGAAAAGTATTTGTTGTTTATTGAAATTTAAGTTTAACTGGGCATCCTGTACTTCATTGGTTGACCTCATGTGTGACTGAACCCCAGGTCTGGCCAGCCCTGCCTTGGGGTGAGTCTGTCCACACAGCAGAGCCCGAGTCTCCATCTGCCCAATGACGATTTGCCCAGCAGGGAAGAAGGCAAGTCCAGCCAAGCCTATTGCGGGGGGCATGAGCCTCCCTTGTCTTAGCCCCTCCAGAGACCTGTGCCCATGCTGGGAGCCGAGGTAGGAGCCATGAGGTGAGGAACGGGCAGGAGGCTGAGTGACCGCTTAACATCGCATGGGAGTGTGCATGCATGTGGGGTGTGCTCCTGCTTCAGGGTGCTGGGTGGGCACTAGAGGTCTCTGAGGGGGTCACCCTCACGTGGGGCTAGGCCAGGCTGGGAGGCGCGGGCGTCACAGCACGGCCCCGCGGCACTGCCACCTGCTCAGCCTGGCTCCATCTGGGTGGCTTCAGGCAGGTCAGCGGCCAAGCCTGCAGCGGCGGAGCTCAGCCAAGACCATCCTCTCTGCACACCCGCACACGCTCTCTGGAGCAGCTCCACACTCCATCTGGGCTGCCACCTGGGCCACCCACGGCCCCGGTGTGCGCCTGTGTGTGCGCACAGCAAGTGTGCGTGCGCACAAAGGCTTTGGATGTGTACACACGGAGCACAGCGAGCCCTCCCCCAGTGCCCGGAGGGCACAGTCCCCACACCATGGGCGACTCAGAACAGAGGAGGCTGCCCAGATGACGCATGGGGCCCGGAAACGCACACACATGGGCTCATGACCCGCTCCGTGGGCACAGTCATCACGCACATGAGCACAGGACAGCGGGGGCGTGAGCAGGTGCTCGGACCGTCCAGGTGCAGCGCGCACACACACACACGCGCTACACACCTGAGCACACATGACCACGGACACTCACGGAGGAAGACACACGTACACTCGCCCTGCTCCCCAGTGGGTTGAGCAGTTCAGGGCTGGGCAGCCTCTGGGAGTAGCCATCCTCCCTACTGGCCTTTGGTCTCTGCACACTGCAGGCAGTGATGTCTGCTGCCCCCAAACACTGGGTGGGCATCCCCATCATGGGGACCGCCAGAGGGGCACACAGGACTTCCCTTTGGAAGGGCCCTTGGGTTGGGGGGGCAGCAAGGCTGGGGCCAGGGCATGGGTGGGGCAGAAAGAGGCTGACTGCCTGTCTGCAGCTCTGGAAGGGCTGCAGGGGCTCAGGAGAGAAGGCTGGTTCCAGGAGCTGGCCTGGGGCTCCCCAAGGGGTAGTAGAACCCCCAGGCTTCATGGTGGGTGCAGAAGCAGGCCCATCCCTGGCCACCCCCCAACCGATACAGATGACAAATGGGCACGTGTGTTCTGGAGACAGAGGCGGCTGTGCTGGGGCCATCGATCACCCAGCCCTGGGAGCCACACAGCTGTGCTGCCTGGTGCCACCACCCACCCCACCTCCCAGCCGGGCCCCCTGGACTGGGGTGGGCGCTCCTCCTGGGCCCCACTTCAGATTGGTCACTGGGTGGGGAGCTCATTTGGGAGCCCTGTCAGCAGCTGCTGACCCCACAGGGATCTAGAGGGTGCCTGTGCACAACCAGAGACACCCCCAGATGCCAGCACGCACCCCACACACCGAGAGGCATGTTCACGAACACACATGTCCCAGCCCGTGACTGGGTGAGGCTCCAAGAGTGGCCTGCACCCCATAGGCTTCCAAACACCCAGGCTCTGCTGACCTTTCCCTGTTGGGGGGAAACAGAGGCCGGCCAGGAACAGAGCCCCCGCCCCAGGGGGTGGGCAGGGGCACACCGGCCACCGGAGGATGACAGCTTGCCCATCCCTGCTGGCTCCCTGGGGACTTGGGGAGAGCCTTGCACACAGGGCGTGGTGCGGGGGGGGAGGTGACCAGGCTCCTCCTTGGCTGAGGCTGAGACCCAACACCCTCCTCCTTGCCCTCCCCAGCTCGCAAGGGCCCCCCAACAGCAACCGGGTTGCTGCAACGGATGGTCCCTGGTGCGGAGCCCAGGCAAGACCTAGGGACGGGGACGGGGGGCTGGGGCTGCCAGGCGTGCACCTCGACACTCCTGGGATCTGTCCCCGCTCCCCTCGCGCCCAGCCTGGCCCGCGCCGGGCCTGAGCCGCGCCGCGGGACCGGCAGAAACTTCCCACCCGCCCCGCCAGGCGCCGGCCGCGACCCTGGACCCCGCGGGGCGGCTCCGGCCCTGAGGCAGCGGCTCCGCGGGGCAAACTGAGGCGCGGCACTGGGAGCGCCCCCCGCGCGGTCTGCGGTCACTCACTCGGCAGGGAGTCCCCGAAGCCTCCGCCCGCGACCTCGTCCCCCGACGCCGACTCGCACCCACTGAAGTTGGCGGCGGGAGCAGCCGCGCGTGCGCCACGGCGCCGGACTGTGGGGGGCGCTGCGACCTCCGACCAGGGCTGGCGGGAGGGGCGCGCGCCCGCAGCCGTCCCCGGGCCCCGCGCCCCGCCCGTCCGCAGCCGCCCCCGCACACTCACCCCGCGCGCCGGACCGCTCCGCTCTTACCCGCAGCGCCGCAACTCCTGGATGGAGCGGTGGCCGGTGACACCGGTGGCACCGCCTGAGCCGGGCAGGGACGGGCAGCGGCTAAGGAGCCGGGGGTGGAGGCGCAGGTGTGCGGCCGAATGAGGGGCGCCGGCACCGTTCCGCCCACCTCGCCTGCAGGAGGCCGCGGGGGGTACGCAGAGGCGGCCAGGTCTCCTGGGTCCCCCGCATTGGTGTAGGCAGCGGAGGGTGCATGGAGAGGGGCCGTCAGCACCCACCTGTCAGGGCAGGGCTCTGGCCCCTGACGGCCACCCGCCTGAGCCAGGGCCTGGGGGCTGAGCCCCAGGACGGCGGCCTGTGGAGAACACAGCCAACCTGGGGAATTGTGGCCCAGCCAGGGAGGGGACTGAGCCTGGCCCAGGGAGGGCCAAAGCCTGGAGCCCAGTGCACAGAGAATCGTTCAAGTGTCCTTTCCCACCAGCCCTCCTTGGACAAGCCTTACCCCCTGGGCTGTTTCTTCTTTTGCAAACAGGAGGCTGAATAGATCTGTGCCCCCCTCCAAGCCCCCACCCTGCCCACTGGTGGCCACTAGCTCAGCATAGGATCATCGCCATGCACTCACTCCCTGGCAGGTGCCCCAGGGGGGCTCCATTGGGCAAGGCACTGCTCTGCCTGCTGTTTGCAGGACTCTGCTCCCCTGGCTTTCCCTCTCAGGAGGTCCTGGGGTGGGTGAGAGGCAGGACTGGGGATAGGCTTGGACATTCCCCACCCCCAAATGTCCTCATGGCTAGAGCTGCTCCAGCCCACCTCCCAGGGTAAACCAAATTCCACATTGCTCCCGAAGCTGTCAAAACTTAATGGTCTCACTTCTCAGCTGGGGCTCAGCAGCAATTCATGTGACCAGTCAGTTCTGCTCTGGACACGGACACAGACATGCCTGGATGGGGTCAGACCATGGCTCTCCCAGGGAGTGTGCTTTGTCCGAGAAGTTAATCTAACCCAGTGATGTGTGTTGGTGCCGGACAGGGTCTGCAGCGGGCCCAAGTGCTGCTCCAGGCCCACCCTGCAGGGTCAGGTACAGGATTCCTGGAGGATCCCCGGCTACTTTTGGGGGACAGGGACACCTTGGGGAAGGAAGAAGTGCCCCCTAGGGGCCTCTGGGTGTCTCACCTCAAATGTAGCAGCTGGAAGAATACCCTGGATCCAGAGTCCAGCCCCTCCGGGTCCCTGTGAGCCTGGCCTGTTCCCCGTCTGTGTAAGCCTGTTACAGGCTGCGCCTGGCTGTTGGCTCCGGTGTCCAGGGGCTCAGGACCTCGACAGGCATCTGTGAGGAAAGGTGCTGTGGGTCTGAGGGGAGCGCACAGTTCTGTTTCCCTCCGGCCCTACTTCTCCCCATAGGGTCTACAGGGCACAGATGGGGGCCAGAGGACCGCTATGGGTGGCACAGCATGCCACCCTTCCCCTCTCTGCCCGCCTGGCCTGGCCCAGCTGACCAGCTGAGCGTGCAGGCAGCCTTAGGCCAGGAGACAGCTTGAGCGGCCACCATGCCAGCAGCTCTGTGGAGAGTGGGGGCCGGGAGGCCTGCTCCTTCTGCACAGACCCCACTGTGGGCGTGCTCAGCCAGACCTGGGCCCCTCAACAAGGGCAGAGGGGTAGGCAGCCCAGGTCACCTTGAGACAGGAGGAGCAGGATCCCAGGCCTTGGCCATGCGGTCCCAGGGACAGTCTTGTGCTTCCACGTTCCTCCCTGGCTGGCCCCATGAGGGGCTGGAAGAGGCCATCGCTGCCAGCACTGGGGATGGGCTGGCTGGAGGCTGTAGCCATCATCCAGCGGAAGGAAGGTGATGGGTCCGTATGCCCTCATCCTGGGGAAATCTGCCTCTCAGCATGCCGAAAGGGCAGCCCAGGTGACCAGGAGCCCCGGGGAGTGGGGAGGAGGCCAGGACTTGGTGGTTTGGGAGAAGCAAGAGCCTGAGAACAGCGCCAGCTGTGCATGCCACACCATGGATGGCCTCTCCGGAAGTCATGGGATGGAAGAGTGGAGCACGTCCAGAGGGACTCAGAGCCCGAGGGGCCTGACCTGTGTGCCTTTCTGGGCTCCCAGGAGGTCTGTGCTGGGACACCGAGAGCTCGGCCACGATTGCCACTCCATGGCCTGAGCACAGGTGTGTCGGGCCAGCCGGTCAGGTGCATGGACGACCATCCACATACCTTCAGTAGGTGAAGCTGGGACACTGTGGCCAGCCCTGGGCCCTGTGCCCTTTTCCCAAGGCCTCCCTGGCACATCTGTTCCCTCACAGCTGGCAAACGTGCCCAGGGCCTGTCCTACTTCCCACGCAGGAGTGGGGGTGGGCCATAACCCACCCGCTGGGACCCACCTCCTACCTGCTTGTGTGAGCGTGGGCCTGGGGAGGTGTGGCAGGGAACCCACACAGCCCTGAAGCCTGGGGCCCCGCCGTGGCCCCTCGTCTTCAGGGTGGGTGGGGAGACTCAGTTTCCAGGTGCTTCTGGCACGGTGGGCCCTGGGGAGCAGCTTCCTGTCCTCAGCTGGTCCTGGTGCAGGGTGGGGTGGATGCCTATGGCTCCACCCTCTGCCTCCAGCCAGAGCCTCACGTCGGCCACTAACCTCCTCTGCCTGGCTGCCCTTGGCCACCCTATCACCTCCATGAATGCTGGTGTGCGCATGCCAGGGGTGTGCGGGCAAGTCGGTGGTGGGCCCAGGAAGGCAGGGGCGGTGGCTCAGTGCCCAGCACAGGCTTGTCTTGTCCCTTCAGTGTCCTCTCTGGGATGGGTGAAGAAGCCAGGCCCCCCCAGTGGGCAGACAGACTGGAGCCCTCAGGCAGGGCCTGCAGGCCCGAGGGACGGGTCAGCACCACATGGCAGGATGGCCACGCTCATGCTCGTCCACTCACGGATGAGCTCTGGGACCCACAGCAGCCTCTGAGTGTCTGTGAGCCCCCAGGCCCTTGGTCATCCTCTGCCTTTAGAGGTGAGGTGGCCTCCGAGACCCCAGGCTGAAAGCGGTGCTTGGCTGAAGAGGGCAGGCTCACACCAGCAGGCCCTGGGCACCGGCCCGAGACCACTGGTGGGACACCCAAGGGGACACAGCAGGAGGCCAGCAGTGGGGCTGGGTGGCTGCGAGGACAGAGCTGTGAGATTTCGGGGGGCTTCACAGGGGGCACATGCAGGGCCCACCGGGTGGGAGAGGGGACCCAGCTGGGAGGCTCCCGGCACCTGGGACCCTAGAGGGCCTTCGGCTCCGGCTCCACTGGGTGTTAGGGTGACTGCTGGTGACCGGCCCCTTGGCACCATTGTGGGAGGAACGTGAGCAGGGCAGGGGCCTTTCCAAGCACCGAGGAAGTCGCCTGGCCACGAGGGTGGGATGAGAGGGTTGAGACTCCGGAGCCCCCACCCGGCTTCAGTGCAGCGCTGGCCGAGCAGCGCCTGGGGCCGACAGCAACCATATGTTGGGAGAGGAGCTGTGTGCAGTGCTGCAGCCCCCGGGCCAGGCCTTCCTGAGCCTGTCACAGACGATTTTCCCTGCCTGAGTGGCAGGCCGGTCGGTGGGTGGGGTGGGTGGGGGCTGTGGAGCGCTGTGCGGGCTCCCGGTCCCGGCCCCCTGGCTCTCAACACTGGACCTGCCCTCTGGGTAGACCCAGGATCCAGGTGCTGGGCCCTGAGCCTGACCCCCAGGGTCTCTCTGGACAACCCCCCAGCCCTGTTGCAGCCACCCTTGTCCAGGTCAAGGTCGGGGCCCCCAGAAGGACCAGGCTGGCTGGTGGGGATGCCCCCACCCGGTGGTGGGCAGGCAGCCAGAGGTGCACACGGGCCGGGCGCCCCAGGCAGGCGGGAGGGCCCGGAGCCTGGGTCCTGTCAGCCCAGAGTTGCTCGGGGATGCGAGGCTGCGGCTAATTTGTACACTAAGTGCTTCTGACAGGGACGCCTCACAAGTGAGAACACACCGCTGCCCACCCCAGGGAGGCCACTGTGGCCAACAGGCGGGCAGCCAGGCGGCTGGGTGAGAGACCGGGAATGGGCCATGGTGGGACACAGGCCAGCCAGGGCCTGGCAGAGCCAGAGGAGGCCGGGATGAAGGGAGGGAAAGGGGAATGGGGAGCTGGGGACAGGCGCCCCAGTGCCCGGAGAGACAGACACACCGGGGGCAGTGGCCAGAGGCGGCAGGTGGGACCCAGTGAGGAGGGTGGCCCCTGGCCTCCTGGCCCTTCCCCGCTTGGGTAGCTCCCATCCAGTGCTCTGTCCTCCCCCGGCCCTGCCCCACACCTCCTGTGGGTGTTGTGTCTAAGGCTCCTTCCCGTGGGGTCCCTCAACTTCTCCCACATCACTGTGCCCCCTGGGACAGGGGACACCCTGACTGGAGTCTGGGCGGGGAGGGAGCCCCTGCCCCACTGTGACCCTGGCCCCATTGATGACAAGGACATCAGGCCGTGCTGCCCTCATGAGCTCTGCTCCCTGGGCCATCCTGGGGCTGGAGGGATGTGGGGTCACTGAGCAGGTGACGGAGCAGCTCTGTGCCCACGTGAGAGTGGGTAAGGCTGCCTCCGCCCCAAGGGAGGTCCGGCGCGTCTGCACAGCCACGGTGGAACAAGGCAGGTGTCTGGGTGCCGAAGTGAGATTTGCAGTGGCAGCTCCCTGCCGCCCGAGGGCCGCCCGGAGCGAGCACTGCTGGTGGCTTTAATTGCATTCGCATCCGATACGCTGACCTGTGACAGGCCTCCTACACCAGAGTGCCGGCCTGTACACCTCAGCCCTCCATCCGCGCAGGTGAGCTGCTCCGAGGGCCGGGCCTCAGCTGCCACCCTGGAATGGGCGGGAGGGAACTTGGGGCCGACTGGGACTGAGCAGGAGTGAAGAGCAGGGCTACCACCTGCCGCAGATGGAAACTTTTCTCCTTGCTGGGCCCCTTGCTCCATCTGCTCCCGCCCAATGACTGACAGATTCAGACAGGCCCCCTGAACACACACATCCCACTGGGAAAAGCCACACGCAGGTCGCCCTTCTGTCAGCGTGGGGCCGAGACGGCGTGAGGACCGGCCCACGGACCGCCGCAGGGCATGGCCAGCGCCTCCGCCCCACCTGGTCCTCCCTGGGTGCAGGCAGCTGGCGAGCAAGGCGAAGGCTCCTGTGGGGCTGACCTTCAGCACCGGCAGGCCACCCCGAGGTGCCACCACCTGGCAGGCCTGGGGGCCCTTCTGCCCGTGCAGAGGAGGCAAGGAGCTGGGGACCCCTGGGAGGGCCTGACACACAGGAAGCATCATTACAAAACAGCGTTTTTATTTGGTCCATCGGAGCCTGAGTCTGGAAACACCCATGAGAGCCATCCTTTAGGGATAGGGCCTGACAGCCGATACAAGAGTCTCTGTCAGAAGAGCTGGCCATATGTACAGGGTTAAAAATATTCACAGCTCGGAGTAAAAGGAGGCCCAAGGGGAGTGTAATGCTTCCCGGTTTTCCAGAGGTGTAAAATCCCCTGCAAGCCCCATGGGAAGTGAGGGGACGTGGGCAGGCTGCCTGCCACCTGGGGGCTGCAGGGTAGTGAGGCTGGGCAGCACCCCAGGAAGCCGGCCTCAGACGTCTGCAGGCAGACACAGACGACAGCCAGTGGCTGCCCAGCTTCCGGGCTTCCGAGGCAGTCCCGAGAGGAGCTGCACCTGTGTGCACCAGGGCAGGGCTGGCCAAAGGTTTCTGTCGGACCCTAGTCCTTCCGGCAGAGGTCAGGTGATGCTAAGGACAAACCACCTCACCAAACAGCATGGCTGGGCCAGGGCCCAACCTGCAGGTCCTGACCCACTACCCTGGACCTGCAGACCCCAGGCATGGCTTCGATCCTGGTGGGCACTCCAGGAATTGCATAGTGTGGCCAGAGAGGCAGTTGGGACCCACCCCGTCCCCGGGCCCAAGCCCATGCCGCCCGAGATACATGGCTGGGAACCCCGGGACCCCTGCTTGCCTTGTTGGGGGGTGGGGAGATGGGCTCTGGGGGTCAAGTAGGGAGAGAAGGCCCCTGACTTTGTGCCCCGCATGGGGGTGTGGTCCCTGCTCACCTTGGGGTCCTGGTGTGACCCCCCCTCACAGGGGTAGTCCCTGCTGTTACCTGGGGTCCTGGTCTTTGACCCCCACAAAAGGGGTGGTCTCTGCTCTCCTCCCGGGGCCCTGGCCTTGTGCCAGCCCAGATCTGGTTTGTGAATGGAGCTTTTGGCTGCCTCCCCGAGGCAGGAGGCTCACCAGGAAGGGGCAGCCTCACCTTGGCCTGGCAATCTGAACCCAACCTGAGGCCGGCCAGTCAGAGCACCACAGGCACGGGCTCGAGGTATTCCGCGGGCCGTGGGAGGCTCTGGGCAGGAGGAGGGGCAGGAGGAAGGCCCCGGGGAGCTGCACCAGTACCCAGTGGCTCCCTGAGCAGGGTCCTGAGATTCTGGTTCAAGCGTCCTCTGCTGGAGTCTCCCTCGTAAAGTGCGTGTAAGGGGTGGGCAGGTGAGGGAGGGGTAGTCACAGCGGCCGGGGCCCATGTAGGCCAGCAACCTCGGGAGTGAGTGGGGGGCTGTGGGTGCCCCTGGAGGAGGTCCAGTCGCTGAGGAAGGCCTGGGCTGCCTTGCGGTGTGCCAGGCGGTGGGTGATGGAGAAGCCAGCGTTGCCCTCCAGTTGGGACAGGATCACCAGGACCTGCCTGGGGGAGGGGGCTGGTGAGGGCCAGCAGGGGCCAGGGGCAAGGGAGGTGCAGGGCGGGGCCCACCTGTGCAGGGGCGGCACGCTGTCCTGGGTGCGCAGGCTGCCCCGTGTGGACACCACGTTGAAGCTGTCGGAGCAGTCACACTGCACGTGCAGGTAGGCCTTGGGGTGCCGGTTCTCCACCACCACTATGAGCCCTGCCCAGCCGTGCGTCAGGTAGTAGCAGGTCATGCCCTCACGCCCCTGGGCACAGGCAGAGCACGTGTGGGCTGGGGCAGGGCCTGCTTCCCCCCTGCCCTGCCTGGGCCCCTGCCCACCTCGTGCCGCTCCCCTCGGCTCTCCGTGAGCAGGATGATGGCGTCCGCCAGTGTGGTTGGCTGGGCCTCCACGGGCTCCACCATGACCAGCCTAGAGCTGTACACGGCCAGCACATGGCCCGGTGGCTGCAGGGCACAGCGCGGGACCCCTGCGGGAGGGCTGGAGGCTGTGGGGAGAGAGTGTGAGTGAGGGAGTCGGCGGGTCGGTGCAGTCAGAGTGCAGTGGTCCCCGAGTGGTGGGGTACATGGGCAGGGGTGTGGGTGGAGCGGTGGTCCCCCTGGTGAGTGGGGGTGGGGCAGGGCTGGCAGTCCCCCTGGTGGTCTGGGTGGGGATGGGATGGGGCGGGGTGGTCACCCTGCGCCGGGGCGCCTGGCGCGCCCGGGCTCCAGTGGTTGAAGGCACAGCACACCACGGCGTACTCGCCGGGCTCCAGCATGACGTCACAGTTGACGAACTTCTTGACCGCGCGCTTGCTGTGTGCCAGGAGACGGCCCAGGCTCAGGCGGCCACCGCTGCCGAAGGATGCACGGAACACCAGCACGCACAGGTCCAGGAGGTGGCTGTCCACTGAGTCGGCGCGCCTGCGGCCAGAGGTGGGTCACAGGGTGTGCCCCTGCGGGCCTGGCCCGCCGCCGCCCTCGCCGCTCACCTGCTGCCCTCCTGAAATAGGGCGAACTCCAGGGATGCGCGCTCCAGCACGGTGAGTGCCGTCACCCCCACGGGCCGGCTGGCAGAGCTAGGGAAGCAGCCCTGCACCCGGGCCTCCTGCCAGTCTGAGTGCACCTTACAGATGTCCACCGAGTCGAAGTACCTGGGCAGCGAGTGGGCGCCTGCTGAGCACACCTGCCCCAGCCCTGCCCTCCCACTTTAGGACCAGTCTGGGAAGCCCTGGACACCACCAGGGGGCACTAGGCCATGGCATGACCCAGGGAGGGCAGAGCCCTGGCTGAAGAAGCCATGCTGACCCCGTGCTGACCTGGATTCCAAAAGGGCCCAGGTCCTAGGTCCGGCAGGAGGGCACGGCTGACTCGCCAGGGCAGAACAAGTGAGGGCAGAGAGGTCGGTGGGGCAGTTGCTAGGCACCGCTGCCCAGAGCGCCCAAGTACCTGATGAAGTCACTGTACTCCATCCAGAAGACACCCTCGCTGCTGCCGTGCGGCATGAGCTCACCGCGCAGGTTCCCTGGCCAGTGTGGCCACTCGTCTGACCAGCTGCCATTCCAGGAGAAGCGGCCCCAGGGGTTCCGGAGGCGCAGCAGCCTGTGGACCATAGAGCTGAGGGCCAGGCCACCCCCAACACCCCCAGCACTCCGCCCTGGTGCCCCGCGGCTGGCCCACCTGGAGCCCTGAACATCTCGTACGTCAAGGACGGAGTAGGCATGGCGGGGGCGCAGGCCCAGGCTCTCGTAGATGGCATCATCCACCCTCATGTTGCCTCCACCACAGGAAGCGCCCATGAGGAACCTGTGGGCACAGGGGGCTCGCTGGACAGGGGCCCCTGAGCCAACAGGGGCTGCATGGACCAGTGAGCTGTGGGGGTGGAGCCCTCCCTGCCCTCAGGGAGGGCAGATCCTGGGGGCACACGGAAGCACAGGAGCCTCAGGAAGTGCTTGCTGACCACCCCCCCGCCCCATGACCCAGGAGCTCAGGGCACAGTAGGCCTGGGTTCCTGGGAGGCCGACGAGGCTGCCTGGTCCTCTGGCTCAGGGCCGTGGCCCTCTGAGTGCGGGGCAGAGGTGCTGCCCAATACCAGCTGGAGGCTGGGTATCCCAGCACCAGCAAGCCATTTCTCCCAGGCCCAGGGTTCTGGGTACTCCCAGACATGCTGTACAGGGCATGCAGGGTCCCGGAAAGTGGTTCCTGCTCCCACCAGGCGCCTCTGAGGGCTTGCTCCACCGGGCTCTGCACAAGCGCTAACAGTCATCACAGGCCCATATGAGGCTGATGGGGCTGCCGGCCAGGCCTTGTAGCTGGGCCAGCCTGTGCCCAAACATCTTGTCAACAAGGGGTTCAGGTCAGAGGGTGCCAGCCCTCCATCTCCCAACACTCGAGGCCCCGGCCTGGCTGGCCCCTCACCTCTCCTCTCCTCCCAACGCCTCTACCACCCCAGCGCCCGCCCCTCTTACCCAGCCTCCTTAGAACTCAGCATTTTGGCCCAGATGAGGTCAGTGTCAACGGGCTCCTCGCGGGGGTTAGTGGAGCTGACCTGCAGCGCCAGACTCTCACAGGGGGCGCCGGTGAGCGTGGCCAGGCCTTCGATAGCGCGCCCTGCCTGGAGGGCAAAGTAGGAGCCGTGCAGCTTGGCCAGCGCCTTCTCGATGAGGGCCACCCACAGCTGCTTCCGCTGGGCCTGCAGGGCGGGCTGGAGTCACTAGGCCGCGGAAGCTGCCATGTGGCTGATGCCTGCCCACACCCGCCACCCTGTCACCTGCGAGAAGAGGAGAAAGCCGGCCTCATCACAGGGCAGCATGTCGTCCACCAACACCGTAGTCCACGTGCCGTCCTTGCAGAGCCGCACCTGGTAGGCGCCCTCTGCACACAGGCTGCGCGTGACCATCACCCGCTCGACCAGGTCAGGGCGCTCTGCCAGCACGGCGAGCGCACTCAGGAACCTGCAGGGCCAGGGCCTCGCCATGAGCATGCCAGAATGCCCACTGCCAGCCCCTCTGCAGGCACCTGACACTCACCAGCAGTTTCCGAGCAGCCCCTGCAGGATGTCTGAGGGCCGGAGAGTGTGGAACACAGACCACGAGGTGCCGTGGTCCCTGAAGACAGAGCAGTTGATCTCGTGCGGCCGAAGCCACTGTCGCACGCGCTGCTGGACGCCGTCACCCGCAGGGAAGCCTACAGACTCGGGCCCAGGGGGGAAGCTGTCATCCACAAAGTTCACGCTGTTCTGCAGAGATGGTGGCCACACTCAGGCCGGGCTGGGAGGCCCAGGTCCAGACGCGCCTCCCTTCACTTGGCTAGACCTGACCCAGCAGAGTGCACTGAAATGCTGCCTCAGACCCAGAAGGAAGGGGTGGGTGTGTGCACTGCTGCCTTGACACACGTGGAGGGCTCAGCTGGGCCTCATGTGACCCATGATGGCTGGGGGACCATAGCCAACGGATGTACAGGCCAGCAATGGTTCTGGGGGAGGTGTAACCCAGGGGAACTGTGGCCACCAGCCTGGAGGCCATGGGATGGTGGGTGTGGTGTGCAGGGAACCTGGGTGGCGGGGAGGCCTGGCTGGGACAGAGAAGTCAGGATACAAGCCCTTGAACAGACTGGCGGGGAGCAGATACTCCCCCAGCTGACGCAGGGGTGGTGCCATACTGGCCCCGGCCTCCCATGGCCCACCAGCGGAGGAGCACGAGAGCGTCCCTGCTGTTTCAGCAGGTCTGCCTCTTGGCACAAAGCCTCTGCTTGCTGCCTACCTCCCCGCAGCTTCTCGTCTAAGGGAAATCAAGCCTGAGAGGGGCCAGGGACACTCATGGGCACAGAGAAGGGGCACGTGCAACTGGTTACGGTGAGGTGAAGGGCAACTCGGTGTCCCGGCCCACCTTCAGAGGGTGGCGCCCCCCTCACCACAGGCCCCCCCACCCCTGCCCTGCTCGGATGGGGCAGCAGTGAAGGGTGGGGGAAGCAGGGTGGGTGGGAGGGACAAGGAGCCCGCTGGAAGCAACAGCCCGCCTCACCTCGCGGCAGAAGGCCACGATGCTCTCCCAGAGTGCAGTGGCCTCGCCCTCATCCGTCTGCCTCCGCTTCTCCACGTGCACACTTGCCCTGCGCCTCAGGGGCGCGGCTCCCCGGCGCTGGGCCACCAGCACTTGGGGCGTGTGGCACACAGCACAGTGCTTGGCACGTGGTGCATTGAGCAGAGTGCAGGTGGGGCAGGCCCACTGGCCCGTACAGTCCGGTGCTGTGGGGAACAGGCTGCCAGCCTTGTGGGCAGCGCAGGGGCTGGGCTTGTCGGCGCTGCCATCGGGACAGCGGGCAGGGGGTTCGCAGTGCTCCTGGAAGCCATGCAGCTTGCAGCAGCCACATGCCGTGCACCTGGGTGCCGCAGTGGGGTTCTTAAGTGTGCACTTGGCACATGACCAGGTGGTGAAGTCGGGACTGGAGGGACTGGCTGGTGTGTAGCGCACCGTGTCGCCAGCCAGGTCAATGACATCGCTGCTCGGCGAGGCACCACAGGCCTCACAGCAGGCAGGGCTTGCAGGGCTAGGCGCAGAGCAGGAGCCGCACTGATGTGGGGTGGGGCTGGCCTGGGGTGCCTCCTCCTCCAGCATGCTCAGCCGCTTGCTTGACAGAAGCTCTGCCAGGCGGGGGGCCCCGGCTGCCATTGGCCCCAGGCCCTGGGGGGTCCCCTTGGAGCCTGCAGAGGATGAGGGCTTGGCGGCCTCAGGCACGGGTGGCTGCAGCTGGGGGGGGACCTCGCGGCGGCTGCGAGGCACGGGGTTGTTCTGCAGGGTGGGTGAGAAAGGGCTGAAGGGCGGTACTCGGGGGGGCTCCTGGTCAGTGGCAGAGGGAGGGTCGGCTTCTGTGCCCTCCCCAGGCTGGGGCGGGGCAGGGATGACATGGAAGCCTGCAGGAGCCACAACTTCAGGGACCACCAGGGCCTCAGGAGGAATCCTGGGCAGCGAGAGTTTCCGGGGGCCCCCACAGGCAGAGCAGGAGCTGGCCACAGGTGTGTTATGCAGCGTGCAGCGCTGGCAGGCCCAGCCACCCCGGGGCTCTGCTGCCCCCTTCTCCTCCTCGGGCTGCCCCCTGGCCGGCTCCAGGGCTGCCAGCCCTGCTGTCCGCACAGGACCTGCCTCTTCCTTGCAGCTGCCCTTGGGCTCCACCAGGACAGCGGGCAGCCTGGGCTGGACCCCATT
Organism: Smutsia gigantea; assembly: GCA_032199065.1. NCBI lineage: Eukaryota > Metazoa > Chordata > Mammalia > Pholidota > Manidae > Smutsia > Smutsia gigantea. The sequence goes on from JAVSCE010001235.1 coordinate 37,687, forward strand.
GATGACAGGCAGCGGGGAAGTGCCGGACACGGGCTCTGGGGCAAAGCCACACACCTCACAGGCCCCTGTGCCCAGAAGGTTGCGGAATGTGCAGCGGGCGCAGGGCCATTTCTGCTCCTCCACGCTGAGCCGCAGGATCTGCTCAAGGTCAGGCTTCTGCCGAGGAGCCTCGCAGATGGAGCACTGGCGCTGGCCGGCCGGGTTCAGAAAGGTGCAGCGTGTGCAGGACCACTCTCCAGCCGCGGCCATGGACCCAGACGAGTGCGTGTGGCTGCAAGGCAAGGCCCCAGTGGGAGCGGGCTCACAGGATGGGGCCCAGTCTCTGCCTGGGACAGGGTATCAGGCTGGTGGGATCCATACCCTCTGGGCTGAGACATTAGGCTCCAGCAGGCAGCCTATGAGTAGGTCAAGGACTCAGAAGGGAGAGGCCTCCACAGCTCTGTCCTCTGACCCTTTCTGGAAGGGTGGGGTTCTGGGGACAGGGATGGGGCTGAGCCACAAGACCTCAGTGGACACAGGGCCCTGATGTGGAGGTGGTCTCTGATGAGTTCAGGACACAGTAAGTGACCCTCAACAGAATCAAGGCGTCTGCAGAAACCCACAGTGAACATTCAGGCTGACAGCCTGGCTGCCTCCCTCAAGACCAGGGGCTTGGCACTGCCTGTCAGCAAGCACCATGCTGGTGTTCCAGCTCAGAAACCAGGCAGGAGAGGTAAAAGGCATCCAATTGGAAAGAAAGACACAAAATTACCTCTATTTGCAGATGACATTAGCCTATATATAGAAAATACCAAGAATCCACAAAAAACCTACTGGAGCTAATAAATGAATCAGCAAAGTTGGAGGGCACAGGATCAACACACAGAAATGAGTTGTGTTTCTATGCCAGCAAGAAGCAATCTGAAAAGGAAGTTGGAATACAACACCTGAAAATAAATTTAACTAAGGTGAAAGACTTACAACCTGAAAACTATAAAACATTGCTGACAAAAATTAAAGAACACCTAAATAAATGGAAAGACATCCCATGTTCATGGATTAGACTTAACATACAGTTATGATGACAACACTTCCCCTGGTGAGCTACAGATTCAATGCAATCCCTATCAAAATCCCAATGGTCTTTGTTTTTTTGTGTTTTTTTTTTCAGGGGTGGAAAAAAGCTGATTCTAAAATTCAAACTGCAAGGGCCCCCCCAAACTAGCAAAACAATTTTGAAAAAGAGGGAAAAAAATCATGACAGCATGGTACCAGCATCTATGACCAATGGAATAGAATCCAGAGGCCAGAAATAAACACTCAAGCATGTGGTCAAGTGACTTTTGATAAGGGTGCTAAGAGCATTTGGGGGGAAAGGGCAGTCTTTTCAACACAAGGATGTAAACACTAAAGAATGAAGTTGCACCCCTACCTCACATCATATTCAGAATTTAAAATAGATCAATGACTTAAATATAGGAGCAAAACTATAAAACCTAAGAAAACAGGTGAAATTTCATGACCTTGGATTTAGTAATGGACTATTAGATATGACACCAGAAGAACAGGCAAATGGAGAAATTAGTAATTCCCATGCTTTAAAGGACATTATTGTGAAAGTGAAAAGAGGACCACTAGAATAGGAGAAAATATTTGCAAATCGTGTATCTAATAAAAGTCTTATATCCAGAATATATAAAGAATGCCTACAACTCAATGAAAGACAAACCACCTGGTTTAAAATGGGCAGAGGACTTGAACAGACATTCCTCTCAAGAAAAACACGGTGAGTAAGCACATGAAACATGTTCCACATCACCAGCCGTCAGGGAAATGCAAATCGAACAAGACATACCCTTACACCCACTAGGATGGCCAGAATCAAACTGCAGGTGATAACCAGCGCTGGCGAGGGTGTGGGAAGCTGGGGCCCTCCTTCCACTCCTGGTGGGAATGCGGGACTGCACATCCGCTTCGGAAAGTGGTCTAGCAGGTGCTCAGGGCCGCCATAATGACCAGTCATCCCACCCTTGGGTCATACCCCAAAGGACTTAGAACTAGCATTCTCACTCATACTCACACTGGTACAGATCTACTCACAATCCTCCAAAGGTTCAAACAACCCAAACACCCATCGTGAATAAAGGTATAAAAGTAATGTGGAATATTACTCAGCCACACACACACAAAAAGCTTAGGATACATACAATGTGGATGAACTTTGAAAACATGTTAAGTGAAAAGCCAGAAACAAAAGGCCACATGCACGGACCGACTGACATGAAGTGTCAGCACAGGCAAACACATGGAGGCAGAAAGCAGCTCGGTCCCCAGGGGGTGAGGGGCACAGGGCTTCCGGGGAGATGAGAATGTTCTGGAACTAGGTAGAGGTGATGGTTGTACCATGACGCAAATGGACTGAATGCACTAAAGCATTCACTTTGAATCAGTTTTATGTTAAGTGAATTTCATCTCAAAAACAGCATGGGTACAGGGAAGGGGGAGGCATGGATGGTCCTCCCAGCATGTGGTAGGGGACCCTGGACTCAGGGTCACCTGCAGGGTTCCCTAGCCCAGCAGCCTCTTGTTTTAGTGTTTCTGGGAACTTGACAGGGGCCAGCTCTGATGTGCCTGCTGCGGACAGTCCTGCCCAGTCAAGGACAAAGGCTCAGCCCTGAAGCCCTTCTGGCCCTGTGCCAAGGCCCCAGGACTGACCAACTCCAGCTACCTCAGTAGTCTAGCTGACAGCCCAGTCCCTGCACACTAGTCAAGGCAGCATAGCCTGCTCTGTGGGGGCTGGGCACACTCCACTTACCAGCCCACTGCTGTCAGGCCTTGCAGACCCAGCCTGCCAGGTGGGGCTCAGAGCACAGCAACATGCAAACCCTGCTCTCTCACGGCACTCAGCTTGGGGTGCTGGGGGCCATGGCAGGTGAGACCAGCTCTGCACCTGGCAACTCACAGGGCTGTGTGGGGCCACAGGCAGCCTGCCCAGGCTGGGGAGGTGGGAGGGGGTGTATGAGGGCAAAGGAGGTGGGAGAAGGGGCAGGCTACCACTGCTATCACTGTGTCCTGAGCAGCCTGATGTGAAACTCTAGGAAAGACCCAGGTAGCAGGACACTGCCCTCCTGCAGCAGGCCCCAGGCCCAGAAGGCCTCTGGCTGCGCGTTCGGGGAACGCTGCTGCTGAATCTGCACCTCAGGTGCTTGGCAGACCCTCCGGCCCCAGGCCTGGAACAGAGGTTCCTGCGTGCCAGGCATGCTGTCACGGATGTGGTACTTCCCAAGTCACCAAGCCTGTGGCAGGGTGGTGGGGTGGGCATATGGAGGGTACCTGGCTCCCAGGACCCTGCTGCTGGTGCGCAGAGCACGGCGGGGTAGCTACCCTCCCAGGGGCCCCTGCACAGCTGGCCCTGCAGGCTGCTGGGAGCTGTGGGATACAGCCCCTTGCTGGTGGGCTCTCAGGCACTGGCCTGCTCACCTTCTCCCAGCTGGACCTCTGCTCCTTGAGGTGTGGAAGAATGGCACACAGGCCTGCAGTCCAGGAGGGAAGCTCTGATTCCTCCTGCCTGAGATGGGTTAGGGTCTGGGGAGGGCTGGGGCTGCTCCCTCAACCTGCCTCTCCAGAGCCCATCTAGGTGCGAGGGGGTGTCTGCGCTCACAACACAGTCTCCTACACTGCTACAGCTGCTCCGCCTGGCAGAAAAATCAATTGTTCTGTATAAAATGGCATGAAGCTTGCACTTCTAATGCTATGTTTGTGCCAAACCCTTCAGGTTTAGGAAGAAAAAAAAGTTGCCTCTTCAAAAAAAACCTCCCTTGAGCGGTAAGATCGTTTCCCAGAGCGCAGAGCAAACCCTGGGAAGCCGCCTTCTCAGCACAAGTGGCCAAGGCTCATGGCCGCCCACAGTCTTGCCTACAGAGGGCAGTGCCAGGTCAGCTGTGGCCTTGGCTTCCCGAAATTGGCCTAGAGACAACTAGTACCCCCACTACCATTCCCTGCTTAGAAAAGGGTCCACAGTCAAGGCATGGGGCATTGCATGAGCCCACAGACGTGCACGCACATGTTGGGTCCCGGGCAGCCACCACCCCAGCACCAGGCTCCAGGGACTGTCACTCACCTGGGTACCCCACCTGCCTGGTGTAGGGGCCTGAAGAGGTGTTTGGGCCACTCAGACCACCTGTGCCTGACAGGGGTCTCCAGAGAGAAGACTTAGGCCCCTGCCTGCCCCCCCAGGAAAGGTGGCCTATGGTCCTCCTAAGCCACACCTGTCCTCAGCTCTGGGTCCCTGGTGGTCCCAGACGCACTAAGCATGGATAGCCCTGCAAACACTGGGGAGGGAGGGAGCCCAAGGCCCATTCAGCCTCACGACCACCAGCTGGCCAGTCCCAGGCTAGGGTCTGAATGAACACAAGGCATAGCGTCCATTGGTCCTGGCCAGCACCCAAGGACACCAGTGAGACATGGCAGTTTTCTCAGCTATGTTGGCAGACGAGGCATCTCAGGAAGAGTGTCTGGAGCTTAGAAAGGTTTAAATGAACCAGGTATACAAATGAAATTTAGCCCTGTGGCCAGACAGGGCAGAATCAGCGGCCACTCAGCTGGAAAGAGGCTTCCAGAAATGGTGGCGGCGGCATAGCCACAGGGCTCCCAGGGCAGGCGGCAGGGCTGTGTCACTGGTTGGGCTGGGGGTCAGTGACCTGGTGACCGGAAGAAGCCTGAACAGGGGCGCCCACCTCCCTTGGCCACCCCAACATGCTGTGGAAGCCAAGTGTTCAGTGGACACTCAGTGAAGCCAGGCCACCAAACAGCCTGCAGGTAAGACACTGGCACCAGGAACCCAGATCAGACCAGAAACACAATGCGAGAGGCTCCCAGGTCATGTGGCACTCACGGAGCCAAGCCCCTATTCTGGGGCACAAACCAGTCACACCTTGGGAGGAAACTGGCTGCTCTTGGAAGGCAACTTAGTCATTCCTTAAAACAGAAATGCTGAGGCAAGCGGAAAACTGAGGCAACTGTCCAGACAAAGCCGACACCAGTACCTGCTTTCCTCCAATTACCTTGGGAGTGGCCAGCACTCCATTCGATTCAAAAGGGAGGTTATGGGGTTGCTCTCAGGCATACTGTTAAGTCCTGTGTCCTGTGGACACGCGTGTTTGCAGGGACATGGAGGTAGCCCATCCACCACAGGGTGCAGCCTGGCCCAGGGACCGCATCTTCCTCCCCAGAGGAGCTGAGTAATACTTGGTGTCTACACGTGAAGACCTCAGTCAAGCCAGCGGGTCTGAGGATGGGGTCCTGGGTAGGCCACTCCAGGAGGTCTGGACACCCCACCAGTTGCAAGGAAGGTTGCCTGCCTCCAAGGTCACCCTCAGCCAGCTTGTTATCCTCCTTGTCTGTGGTCCCCAGGGAAGGCCCAGAGCTTATGGGTGTGATGTTGCTGTTGATTGCTTACTGATTAAGGAGGGTAGCTCCTGGGCTGCGGCCTGGCAGTTCCTGCCCCAGCCTGGTGGTGGGGTACAGGACACGTGGCCACCCCGGCTCTCCCAGCTTCCTTAGTGCAACGGGTGCAATGGGGCGGTCCTGGCCAAGAAGGCAGCATGCCTGGAGGCTCTTCAGTGTGCAGTGGGGCTGCTGTCCATCCCAAACCCCCAGCAGAGCGGGGAAGGGTCCAGAGGACTGTCTCCTGTGCACACACTTGCTGTCCCCAGACTGTGACAGAGTGCTACATGTGTGTGTACCCGCGTTGGGTGTACATGGGGGTTGTCCTTTGGGTCCATGTGGCCACCAGCCTCTGCCCTCTTCCTGATGCCTGTTGGCCCACTCCCCACCCTCCCTTTTCATCCCTGGCCTGGGATTTCCGCTGCTCCCAGCGGCAGATGGGAACTGTGTGAGGTCTGGGCCCAACTGCAGGGCAAGAAGGGAGGGAGCTGCCCAATGCCCTGCTGGAAGGAGCCTGGCAGGAGGCCCAGAGAATGAGAGAGGGCGAAGGTCACCAGGAAACTGGCTTGGCAGCCTGTGCCCAGATCCGAAGTCTACACACACATGGCCTCAGAGCGCTAGGCACAGCCTCTGGCAGGGGGCCTCCTGGCAAACCCCACAGGGTCTGCAGCTCAGCTGCCACTCAGCCTCCCTCCCTGAGACCCAGTAACTACTCCTAGCCAACTGCCCTAAGGAAATAAATAGAAATAAGACACGCACAGTGGGTGAAAGCAGGAAAGGCGCTAGGCATCACGAATGCAGGAAGTACAAGCTAAACCACAGTGAGGCCCAACTCCCACTCAGATGTCCAGCATCAAGGGGCAGGGAGGCAAGCTGCTGCGTGTAGCGGGTCTGAAAGATGGTACGGCCAACACCTGCTCAGGAAGTTAGATGCCCTGAACCGAACCTTAGCAGCTGCACTCTAGGGCTCGACCAAAGAGGGAGAAAAACACATCCACACAAAACCTGTAGGTGACTGGTCAAGCAGCATGACCCATAAAACCAAGTAGAAACAAACCAGATGCCCAGTGACTTCGGGGCGGATAACCAGAATGTGGCCCGTCCATATGATGAGCTGAGACTCAGCCATAAGGAGACGCGCTTTGCGTGACACCCGGTGAAAGAAGCCTGACACAAGGAAGATGCACCGCATGACTCTGCCTGCATGGAAGCCTAGAAAAGGCAAACCCACAGGCTGGAGGCAAGGGCTGTCTGGGGCTGGGGGGACCCCAGGTGCCCAAGGGCTGCACCAACTTCTCCCACCGGTGCCTCAGCTCCATCACCACCCCAAGATCCCCCCTGCTGCCCGCTGGCCCAGGACATGCCTGGGGCACACAGATACCAGGAGCTACCTCACACGATGGAGCTGTGCCCTAGGGAAGTGACCTCCAAACCCAGCCCAGCAGGTGCCTTTGGGAGGGAGAGGGTGCCTGGACCCACCAAACCCAGGACTGGGTGCCCCTGGAGAGTGGGGACTATGCTGCTTGTGCCCCTGAGGCCCACAGCCCCAGTGCCCCTCCCTCCAGCGGGGCACAGGACAGGGTGAAGGAAGGCGCAACCAACCCAGACCCGAGCAGCGCCCCCACGCCAGTCATCCCAGCACTCCCAAGGGAGGCTCTCCTGCAATCCAGCAGACAGCCTGGGCTCAAAGGCCAGGGTGAACCTGGTGCCACTGCAGGGGTAGGCAGCCAGCGCGTGATCTGCCACACGGCCCCAGCCCAGCACATAGAGGGGCCCTGAGATACTGGGGGGGGGGGCCCAGCCAGCATTCTCAGCACAGGGGACCAGCATTGGTACCCCCCACCCCCAAGCAAGCAGTTTGGCACCAGAACCAGCCAGCCTCATGCCCCGCAGGCAGGCCGCACATGCCTTCCAAACGCCTCCAGCCAGCCAGTCAAGCCTCCCAGAGCGCAGCAGCCTGGAGGGTGAGTCGCCAGAAGAAGCAGCAGAGAAGGGACCCTGCTTCTCTGCCAAGGAGGGGGCGCCTTGACAGAGCCGCATGCTGCCCCTCTGCAGACTCCTGGGGCCTCCTCCCCACCTTCTTACCTTCGGGCCCGAGGGCGTGGGGGCAGGTGCTGTCGGGTGACCAGTGTGCCGCCCCAGACAGGTGCCCCTGGGCCGCTCCTACACCAGTTGGCTGCTGCTGGAGGCCCCGGATAGGGAGGCCCCCCAGGGAAGCTGTGGTCCGACTCTGTCTCAGTGGCCAGTGAGGAGGCAGAGCTCCCCATGGCCCCCGCAGCAGCCGTGCTGAGAGCTGGGCCTGGTCACACGCGGCTGGTGGAAGGCGAGGCGGAGCATGAAGACAGGGCAGCGCCCACACCGGAGACAGGGTGGTCAGGCTGGTCAGAGTCACACAGAGATAAACAGAAAAGAAGAGAAAGAGGACAGCATGACTCCCAGGAACAAGGCCCTGAGCCTGGGGCCCGGCACTCACGTGACCTCAGGACCAGCCAGGGGGAGCTGGGGACAGCTCCAGGCACCCGCCCACCGGGGTGTGACACACGCGGGGCCAGAAGTGGGGTCACAGGCAGCCCCCTGCCCTGCCCCGACTCCACGTAACCAGCACCCCTCCTCCACTCCTGAAAGCCACAGGGGAAGGTCGGCCGTGTCACCAGCTGCTGGCTTTTGGGGTGAGGGTCTGCCCTCGGTGAGAAAGAAATGATCTGATTTTGCCTTATTGTAGAAAAAAAGGTTGGGGACATTTGGCCAAAGAAGGAAGGCGAAGAACTGACGCAGCTCTCCTGCCAGAGCGTGGCCCCCACAGGCCCTTGTGGAGGAAAAGGGGCTCCCGGGCCAGAGGCAATGGGTGACTGGGAGGGAGTTGGGGACTGGCCAGGCCGCAAGCAGGGGACTGTCGGGTTCAGGGAAGATATCCGCCCACCCGTGGGTCTGTGTCGCCCACACCAGCTTCCAAATAGCCACAGGGACATGGGGGGCTCCCCGCACCTGAGAGTGGCCAAAGGACGGAAGCCTGGGCCCCTGGGCCCTAAGAGCATCAGTCAGCTTGGCAACCATGCTGCAGTGAAATCTGCCTGGTCGGCCTCCTGAGGGATGGGATAGGTGGGGCAGGGCAGAGGCGGCCCTGACTGGTCAGGTGGCCCTGCAAGGCATCCCCGCTCAGGTCTGCCCCAGAGTGGGCCAGAGCTGAGCAGCAGGGCCGGAGACCCGAGCCCAGAAAGCTGACATCGTCCCCATCCAGCCCTTGAAGGGCTGTCTGCCATCCAGCGGGGGCGCCGTTCTTGCCCAGCCCGTGGCAGAGGTCAGGGCGGATGAATCTCAGTCACACACCTTCCATAAACCAGCACAGCCAGAACAGCACTGTGTCACATGAAACTGAGACAGAACCACATGTGAGCTACGTGGACAGGCCACATTCTGGGGTCAGCAGTCTCCAGGCAGCACCACAGCACTGCTGGCTGACACCCACACTGGGGGTCACTCAAGACACCAGCCTTGCTCGTGATTATGAATGGACAACAGAACCCCACTCCACAGAAGGGCCCCTCATGGGAAAAGGGTCCACTCCCCTTTCATAGGCAGATCCCGACAGGTCAAGAGCAAGGGAGGGCTTGAGTTGGACCACGGCCAACAGAGGCGCCCGCAGAGAACTGCTCCTGACAAGGCCCAGAGCTGGTCTGTCCTCAGCAAGAGCTCTGGCTGTGTCCACCGTGGGCAGAGGACGGGGTAGGGGGCAGACAGTGCCGGCTGTAGTCAGGGCCAGAACCCCAGAGTCTGATGCAGGCAGAGCCGAGGGTGACGCTGCCCCAGTGCAGTGAGGACATGGCTCTGGGCCTCTCGGGAAACCTGCTGGTGCCAAGGGCCTACCTCTGCCTGGAGGCAGTGGCACCAAGGTCCCAAGTGGCCTGGGCAAGCTGCCCAGAGCACGAATCCCCCAAAAACCCGCCTGCTCTCCACTGACGCCCTAAGCGGGCCCTCAGCTGTGGGGCTTGAATCAGCGACATTGTGGTGCCTGCCAGGCCCTGCCTCTGCATGTGGACAGAGCACGTGGCACAGAGCCCTGAAGCAGCTGCATGCACCTGCCTCCCTGACAGGCAGGGGGAACTCGCCCTGTGGATTCCATTTAGGGCAGCCAGAGCCCTGTGGGGCGTGGGCCAATGGCAGGGTCTCGGCCTCTCCTGGGAGAGGAGGGGCAGATGGGAGGTGGCTGGAAAGGCCGTAGAGGGAATCCCAGGGATGAGGGCACCCCAACACCCACACACCCACTGGGGATGGTTGAGGAGCCCCTGGGAATAAGAGCCCACGGAGCAGTGCCCTGGCTGGGCAAGGCGCTCGGTCAGCCGCCGGCACAGCAGAGCCCCCAGCGCATGGCCACTGGCTCATGCCTGCCGAGCACCCATGCTGGCCTCACTGCAGAGCCAACAGGCCAGGACTGGTCACTGCCGCCACCAGGCTGTGCCCCGAGACGGAGCTGCAGACGCAGCAGCCACATTCTAGGCGGCAGGCCTGGATCTGCTCCCATCCCTGCAAGGCCCCCAGGCCGCTCCTCCCCTGGACAAGCACACGGGGGACCTGGCGCCAGCCCTGACATGGATGCTGACCCTGCCTGCCTGCACGCTGCCCCCTTGACCAGTGAACACCGGCCAGGCAGCTGTAGGTGCTTGGATGTGGCAACAGCCCTGCCCACGGGGTTCAGTGGGCATGCCTCAACAGGAGCGTGTCCTTTAGTCTCTGGCATGAGCCAGAGCGGACGAGGGCAGCGCCAGCCTCCTGGGCTGTGGGAAGGGGCCTAGTGCTCTGAGGTGTGGCATCTCAGGACGTAGCGCAGCCCGAGGCCCCCAGCCCGCACCAGCCCCTCCCCGCCATCATTTGGGAACGGCTGCCCTACATTTAAACGGGACAGTGGCCTATATCTGCCACTGCCCCAAAGGACAAGGCGCCAATCAGCAGGGGCTGGCTGGCCCGTCCCCCAGCCCAGGGAGGCGTGTGCCCAGCGTGACACTCAGGACAGCTGGGGATTGTCCCTCAGAATGATGGGGGCATGCAGGGCCAGACAAATGGACCCCTCCTCGGGACCCTACGTGGGGCCCAGTGGTGACATGCCACCTCACATGCCCTCCTGCTGCCCATGGGACCCTGGTGGGGGCAGGTGCTGAGCACACGGTCACATGCCTCGTGGGCACTTCCCTGTGGGTAGCAGGTGAGTTGCTTCCACCAATAAGGAGATAACCTGGCAGGGATGGGTGAGCTGATGCCCAGGAGGGGCAGCTGTGGCTTGTGAGCCAAGAAGCCTGTGGGCAAGAGAAGGCCACAAAGAAGATGGGGTGAGCCACACCCCCGGTCCCCATCAGGGTCTTTAGGACCCATCCTGTCCCGGGTGCAGAGGGACAGAAAGTACCACACGCCTGGGGCAAGTCTGTATGGGGCTGGCAGCACAGGCTGTCCCCAGCATTAGCCCACAGGTCGCACACACATGGGGCCCAAGTCCCACGTGACAGTGCTGGGCTTTGCAGACGTGTGGCACAAATCTTGTCCAATGCTCCTCTCACACACACAGTGCCCACGTCCTTGTCCACACCGCACACACTTCCATCCTTGCTAATTCTCCCTGAGTGGATCCTGACTACACAGCATCTCGCCCCACGACCAGGACAAGCCTCACCAGGTCTTACTGAAGACCTGTCTCCCATCTTGTACTAATGGTGCATTCATAAACCACAGTAATCCCAGCAGGTCACTGAAATCAGCCCTGAGATGGGGACATGCAAAGAGCCCGTGCCCCAGCCCATGCCTGCCTGGGGGCTGCTGCCTGGGCAGATGCCCAGAAAGTGAAGCTCCTGCCTGCAGGGGGCCGACTCCCACCTCCCGCCCCAGGACGGGAAGGGCAACATTCCCCCACAGCCCTGGGGCTCAGGCAGCTCACCAGCCCATCCCCTTGGGGGTCGGGGGACAGCAAGGCCCAGGGTCAGGGATGGCAGACAGGGCCTGGTGAGACCCTGTTATCTGCCTTGCAGGGCTCCCAGGAACGACAGGCCCATGGCCAAGCCCCAGCTGCCTAGCATGCGCAAGGCCACAACAAGCGGCTTTGTCAGTGGTGGGGTTTGGGTCGCAGCACAGGCCAGGGCCATGCTGAAGGCTGTCCCTCATCTGCACATACAGGCTTGCACAAGGAATGACCATTGGTTGCCCTGGGGACACTCACATGGAAGATGGCCTGGGGCTACACCACTTTAGAAGCTATATCTGCCCCTCACTTGAAGGCCCGAGGCACCTGCAATGTGGCATGTCTCAGCTAGCTCCCAGCTATCTGGTCCAAGGCCCCTGGCCACTCCTGGGCCATTGAGGGCAGCAGATGGGGCTGTTCAAGATCCTGGGGCCCAGAGGACAGGCCTCCTGCCCATGTGGGGCCGCCAGGGAGAGATGCCCAGGTGGGGCAGGACACTGGGCAGGCAGCTTGGCAGCCACAGAGACACACCTGGACCCAGGCCAGGCACCACCTGCCAGGGCAGCAGCCACAGCGCTGGGCCAGGCGCTCTGCTTCCTGTGTGGTCTCGGGGAGGGGGTGTCCCTCCTGGGTAAGGGGTCAGGGCTGCTTCCATTCGCTTACCGTCACCCTCAGGTGAACTGAGTCTGGCCACCTGCTACCTGCTGGGCCAGCCCAGTGGAGCGAACATCGGACAGTGCCGACCTGACAGGCGGGCTGGGAAGGCTCTGCTGAAGGCTGCCCCAAACCACCTGAGGGCCAGGCATAGCAACAAAAGGCAGGGTCCAAGTGCACCCAGCACTTCCTGTTAGCTCAAGAAGAGATGCACTTTGCTCCATGTCCTTGTCTTTCCACACGTGCCTTGAGACAGTTGCCCTTCTCGGTCATGTGCTGGGCTCCCCACCACTAAGCCGTCTGCTGACACCAGTCACAAACGGCTGGGGCCCACAGCCGGACTTGCTCTACTTCCAAGGCCTCACTTTCAGGGCAGGAGCAGAGGTGGGCCTCTCAAAACCATTCCCAACCCTGAGGAACTCATGGGGGCCTCAAGGATGCCTCCACGAGGGGAGTGGGGTCACTCTGTGCCCTTCCTCGTCTTTGGAGTCATACACCACCTCAGCTGGTCATGAAAAAGGAAGTTGTTCTCCAGGATGGTATTGTCAGGGAAACCAGGGCACTCTCAGGATTTGCTTCCAGCCCCCATGCCTGGTGCCATTTAATGCTGAACACTACTTTTAGCAGTAAAAGAAAAGCACCAACAGGCACTCTCGATTTTTGGCACTTCTGTATGCCAAGTGGTGGTGGAGGAGCCTGGTGACCTCTGGCCTCACAAAGCAGGTTTCACGGGGGGCACAGGGCCTTCAGCTTGCCCCAAAGGGAGGCAGACAGGAGTCAGGGGAGCCATGTGGCTCAGGCCTCACAAGCTCAGGCCTCTCTGTAGCCCCGCTTTAGGAATGGCCAGGTCCCAGAGAGCTCCAGAACATGCCACCTTTCTTGCTAAATATCGGGAGGAGAGGAACCGGCGATGGGCAGGAGGCCCTAGAGAGTCAAGGTGTATTTAATTCCAAAGGGTGACTTTGCTGAGCAGCATGGGCGTGGAGGTAGTCAGTGTGAGGCAGAATCCCCTGCTTCAGGTTTGGGTGCATGGAGATGGGCGAGCAGGAAGCCATGATATGGCTTCCTCCAGACGCAGACATGGTGAGCCGCTGCCCAGAACAGCTGTCTGCCTGTTTTCTTCCTGATGTCCTGCAGCGCCGCCCACGAGGGAGCTGCTGAAGTGTGATGCTGTTTGCCAGGATGGGAGGGAGCCCGATCCCCACACATGTTCCTTGGGTTCCTGTGAGTTCACCCCTGGTGTCACTGGGGGGATGGTACATCACTATCTTCCCTCCTGTGGCTCCTCCTGCAGCATCAAGAGGCCCCATGCTGCCCCTCATGGGGTCCCTGCACTGGGCTAGGACACCCCTCTGTCCTCCACAGCCCCTGGCTCTTGAGTGGTGATATGACCCCCTGAGCAACACAGGCTGGGAGGGCAGGTCTCCAAGCCGGAGAGGTGGAGACCAACATCAACCCACAGCTTCCTTCCAGTTCATTAAGAGAGAGGCCGGTGAGTCCACTCCTTACCCTCACAGAGCTGTGGGGTGCCAATCTGGGCTGTTTCCCTTGGACTTCAGAGCCAGGGTGACCAGAGCTGCCTGTGGGAACAGCTGTGAGAGGATGCTCACTGACAGTTGCTCAGTGTGGATGGGATGGTGCTGGGCACCCACCAAGGGTCAGCTTGATGGGATGATGCCAGGTGTCAGTCTCGGCAGATCTCCCAGACTTTCTTAGCAGAGTGGGAAGTAGGGAAGGCAGGGGAACCTGCATCGGTGCCAAGTCTGGCAGAAGTCAGGTGAGAGAAATGTGATCACATTCCTGCTCTGGGCTAAAGGAGGAAGTGAGGGAAGTCAGGAAAGATAATGCAGAAATGAGACAAGCCATCGACGGGCTCAGCAGCAGACTGGACGAGATGCAAGACACTGTTAATGCAATTGAAATCAGAGAACAGGAATACAGAGCAGCTGAGGCAGAGAGAGATAAAAGGATCTCTAGGAATGAAAGAATATTAAGAGAACTGTGTGACCAATCCAAACGGAACAATATTCGCATTATAGGAGTACCAGAGGAAGAAGAGAGAGAAAAAGGGATAGAAAGTGTCTTTGAAGAAATAATTGCTGAAAACTTCCCCATGCTGGGGAAGGAAATAGTCTCGCAGTCCATGGAAGCCCACAGATCTCCTAACACAAGGGACCCCAGGAAGACAACACCAAGACACATAATAATTAAAATGGCAAAGATCAAAGATAAGGACAGAGTATTAAAGGCAGCTAGAGAAAGAAAAAAGATCACCTTCAAAGGAAAACCCATCAGACTAACATCAGACTTCTCAACAGAAACCTTACAGGCTAGAAGAGAATGACATGATATATTTAATGCAATGAAACAGAAGGGCCTCGAACCAAGAATACTGTATCCAGCACGATTATCATTTAAATATGACGGCGGGATTAAACAATTTTCAGACAAGCAAAAGCTGAGAGAATTTGCCTCCCATAAACCACCTCTACAGGACATCTTAAAGGAACTGCTCTAGAGGGAAGCACTCCTAAGAATAAAAAGCTGTCACCAGAGAAAATAAAATCATAGCAAAGAAAGCAGACCATCCAAAACTAACTAAAGGCAAAGAATAAAACACCTAGTATATAAAGAATGGAGGAGGAAGAATAAGAAGGGAAAGAAATAAAGAAACATCAGACTGTGTTTACAATAACGTAACAAGAAAGTTAAGTTAGATTGTTAGATAGTAAAGAAGCAACCCTTGAACCTTTGGTAACCACGAATCTAAAGCCAGCAATGGCAATAAGTACATATCTTTCGATAATCACCCTAAACGTAAATGGACTGAATGCACCAATCAAAAGACACAGAGTAACAGAATAAAAAGCAAGACCCATCTATATGCTGCCTACAAGAAACTCACCTCAAACGCAAAGATATCCCCAGATTAAAAGTGAAGGGATGGAAAAAGATATGTCATGCAAATAACAAGGAGAAAAAAGCAGGTGTTGCAGTACTTGTATCAGACAAAATAGACTTCAAAACGAAGAAAGTAGCAAGAGATAAAGAAGGACATTACATAATGATAAAGGGGTCAATCCAACAAAGAGGATATAACCATTTTAAATATATATGCACCCAACACAGGGGCGCCGGCATTTGTGAAACAAATACTAACAGAATTAAAGGAGGAAAAGAGACAGCAATGCATTCATCTTAGGTGACTTCAACACATCACTCACTCCAAGGGACAGATCAACCAGACAGAAAATAAGTAAAGACACAGAGGCACTGAACAACACACTAGAACAGATGGACCTAACAGACATCTACAGAACTCTACACCCAAAAGCAACGGATACACATTCTTCTCAAGTGCACATGGAACATTTTCCAGAATAGACCACATACTAGGCCACAAAAAGAACCTCAGTAAAATCGAAAATATTGAAATTCTACCAACCAACTTCTTGGATCATAAAGGTATTAAACTATAATTAAACTTTAGAAAGAAAACATTCCTGCTCTGGGACATTCCCACAGGTGCCGGGCACTGAAAAACGGGGCACAAGGCAGGACCAAAGGGACAGAGCATTAAGAGGTGTCCGTGCAGCCCAGGCAGGAGAGGAGGGCAGGATGAGGAACTGGCTGACCCTCGAACCCCTGAAGGAGAGGGCACATCAAGGGCCAGACCAGAAGCTGCTCTACTCAGAACGGACATGACCGTGACCACCTCTTCAGCTCAAGCCCGTGAACAATATCTGTAGTTTTCAAGGATTTTTAGGCAGCAGGATCCTTCTCTCCAACGTATAAGACAAACACAGCAGAGGGTGTTATGAGGAGGTAGAAAAGACGACTTTCAGGCCACAGACCTGCATATGTAGCCTCAGCGGCTGCCCTTTGGCCCCTGTCTCTCGTCTGCGAAGCAGGGCTTCACCAGAGTGCTGCCCATGAGACAGGCCAGGAGAGCTTGCAGCAGATGCCCCAGCAAACATAAGGCCTTGGCCTCTCTGGTGAAGGGCAGAGGGACTGGGGGCCACCCTCGAGGTGGGACAAAAGCTCCTACACCAGAGCAGGAGTTGAGGGTCTGGCTACGTCCTGCTCTCAGAGTGCAATGTCTGAGCAAATACAAGATCTAAGATTGTAGGTCCCTACCTAGCCATGAAGTTCTTGAGCCTTAGGCCCAGGAGGGCTTAAACTTGGCTCTCGGGTCATGAGGTCAGTGGTCCATCTGTCCAGAGGAACAGGCTCCAGAGATTTTCAGCCGCAGATGGGAAGGGGGAAGAGGGGTGCTCCTCCCAGAACATTGAGCAGAGAGGAAGTAAGACCCGCTCCACCCCAAGGCTAGGCTGAGCTGGCTTCCTGCAAGACTGCTTCCACAGGCAGGCCTTCCTCAGCCAGGCCACTGCAGTGACTCCCAGGCTCCCCTGTCCATCTGGGGTCCTCTTCCTGTGATTTAGGCCAGGGAAACTCTCTCTCCCTATTTGAGAACACCATTCAGCAGTAGAGGGATGGAATCACCCCCACCTCCTCCCACAGCCCAGGGCCTG
Source organism: Smutsia gigantea (assembly GCA_032199065.1). NCBI lineage: Eukaryota > Metazoa > Chordata > Mammalia > Pholidota > Manidae > Smutsia > Smutsia gigantea. Next base: position 54,238 of record JAVSCE010001235.1, read on the forward strand.
TGATTCACACAGACCCGGGCAGGGGGAGGAGCTCAGGGACCCCCAAAGGAGGGGCTCTCCGGAGGAGCACAAACCGCACTCAGCACCAAGCTAGGCCAGCTTTCCCCACAGGACACAGGACGCCAAACTCCCAGACGACTCTTTCGGGTTCGTGGCCTTCAGTCTGGTCACCAATTCCCGTGCGTTAAAGAGGCCCTGAGAGCCATCCCACAACGCGGGCTCCCGGGCCAGGGCCGTGAGGCCCCTCTGTGGCCACCAGGAAGAGCCGATCCGCCGGCAGCCTGGCAAACGTTCCCAGGGACCACCTTCAAACTTCCGCGTCGCTCCAGCGCCAGCCCAGAGGAACAAGGAAGAGAGAGCTGGGGGCCAGTGGGCACCGCGGGCCACGTACCCTAACGCGCCCGGTTGGGCGCTGCCGGGAGGTAAGGGCACTCAAGGGCAGCCGGGGCCGCGGCCGCCTCCGGGTCCGAAGCATCCTGGGGCTGGTCCCTCAGCAGTCCAGAAGCCCCGGGTCCCCCCCGGCGACCCTCCGGCAGCTCCCCGCCCCGCCCGGCCCGGCCCGTCTCCGGAGGCGCTGAGAGGCCCAGCTCGCCGGCCCAGCTCTGCGGGGATCCAGACCACGCCTCCGGCCCCGGCCCAGCCCGGCCGGCAGGACTCACCTCCGCAGCCCGGCGGCACCTCCTCAGTCCCCGCGGCCCGGGCGGCGCGGCCCCGGGCCCCTTCGCCTGCGCCGGCCGGTCCACAACTTCTGCCTCCGGAGGGCGGCCCCGCTGCCTCCTCCCGCGCCAGTGGCAGAGCCGCGCGCCCGCCCCCTCCCCCGCCCCCGCGTCCGACACGGCCTACGCCACCCCCGTAGCGTAGCACCCGGCCAGGCCCGCGGCTACGGCGCGCCCGGGGCGCACGCGGCGCTGAGAATTGCGCGCCCGGACTACCGCTCCCGGAGGCCCGCGCGGCGCAGCTAGCCGGAAGCTCGGGGCGGTGCCCGGCTCGCGAGGCAGGCCGGGAGCTGCAGTCCTCCAGGCGGCGGCCTTCTTCCGGCGTGACGGACGCCCTCCAGAGGCCGGCCAAGGTCCCGGGCCGCCCCGCCCTCCAGTGCCGCTGGACATGACGGGGCCCCGGGCCCCGGGTGGCGCTGTGTGGTTGCTCGGCTCGGAGAGGCGGCGGGACGCGCCGAGGGCAGGACCTTCGCCCCGGCTCCCAGCGTGCCCTGCGCGGGAGGAAGGGGCGAGGCCACGCCCGCCCGGCCACTGCGCTTCCGGTTACCCGCGCGGGTCTGGTCCGCACGGTCGCCGACCCACCACCCTCCGTTGTCCCTCCGCCTTCGTCCTCGCCGAGCCCCGGACCCCGCTGTCCTCGTCCGGCTGCCTCACGCCTCGGCTCTCCTCCAGGGCTTGGTCAGGAGCTCCAGCTGTGGCTGGACAGACATGGGGCGGAGACCCGGCGTTACCCTCCCAGTGTGACTCGGGCACGTTGCTGCTCTGAGCTCCGGTTTCAGCGTCGGTGAAAGAGGGAAGCTCGTGTCTGGGCTTTGGGAGGACGCACGGCGATGCCGCGCAAAGCGCCAGTCCGAGTCTGGCAGGCGAGAAGCCCCACTCCTGGGACAGGCGGCCCCCAGGACAGCCTCCTCGGGCTAGGGCTCTGGAGGTCACCGAAGCTGGAGGACAGGCCCTCCGCCCTCTGCACCCAGCTGCCACGCCGGAGCAAGATGTGCAGGAAAGTCCTTTCGTGTCAGAGAGCCTGCAGAGGGGAGGTTGGGGACACGGAGGGCACAGCTCCACGGACTCGGCACAAGGGGAGCCTGAAGAGGCAGGCACTGACCATACAGGAGACACTGGAGCAAGGCCCGTCAGCCAGGGGGTTCAGGGAATGTTTGGCCTGGCCCAGGTCTGCCTCCAGATGGAATGGAGGTTTATGAGCGGGAGGTGGGTGATGTTTACTCCAGTGCATTGTCTCAAGCCGACCTCCGAAGGACCTAGAGGAACGGAGCTCAGTTTTCCTGGCAGCATGTTCAGGCCCCAGATGCTGCAGCAAGGATACCCGTGACCCAACATGGGGGCTGGGGCCTTAGCTGTGGCCAAGACAGAGCTGCTTCCTCGGTGCCCAGGTGACAGGCTGCCTTGGGATACAGGGCTAGTGATAATCCGACGCCTGCCCAAGCCTCCTTGTCTGCACGGTGTATGGAGAGCCTGGATGGCCAGCCCTTCCCCATAAGGGGCCAAGGCCTGCCTTCATGGAGGACAGCCCAGTCACCACTCGAGTCCTCAAGGCTGTTGAGGTGTTCACATCTGAGGTGGGAGCTGGAAGCAGCAGGTTCCATATGCAGGAGGCATTTGGATACCAGAGCAGCAGGATAGCGATGCATCTGTGGAGCGAACTTGTGACCATCTCCGATGTTCTGAGGCCCAAAGATGTAAATTAAATAACTACAAAGCAGAAGGGGGAGTGACTTCTGACCATCCAGATGTTCCCAGTGCTGTTCCAGCTGGAGGACACAGTCCTCACAATGCTGGAGACAGGAGGTAGCTGCCGCCAGGGCAGGGGGAAAGGTGGGAGGGCCCAGCAGAAAGAGCCCCCAGGCAGCGGTGGGAAGCAAATCTGACCTGTGTTCACGCTGTTCTTAGCCATGGGACACAGCAGTCAATAGGACATGCCCCAGTGCCCTGGCTGGGAGCAAGGATGGGCACCTCTCCTTTAGCATGGAGAGGCGGGAGCAGGCAAGCTGAGGGACTGAGCAGTGCTGGGGGGGGCAGCACAGCCCCCTGCCAGCAGCCCCCTTCTGGGAAAGGGTAGAGTCTTGCTCAGTAGGCAGGGTTGACCATGACTCAGGTTCAAGCAGCAGCTCGCTGTCAACACTAGCCAAACTGGCAGGACCTGTCTTGGTGGGGGGTGGAGCGCACTGTGGTCAGACCACTTCGGTGTTGGGGTGAAGGGCCCGCATATGGAGGGCACACTTGGGTCTGGGAGCATGGCCTGTCCAGCACTTTCCCATCTGCACCATCTGCAAGGCAACCCTGCCTGCCATTTCCATTTATATGGGCATTTCACAGGTTGTCCCAAGTGGCGGACTCTCCCTGTCAGCCTGGGACCCCTGGCAGGCCAGGGCAAGGATCTCAGCATCAGCTGTTGGTGGGGTTGCCAGACTGCAGACAGGCCCCAGGTGTGTAAGAGAGGAATGGAATGGCTTGGCAGGGGAGCAGGCAGGCTGCGGTGGGGTACAGGGCCTTCCTAGCTTTGGCCTTGCCTGGTAGAGAAACCCGATCCCCACTTCCAGCTACTCTGCCTATGCGGACACAGGCAGTGCAGGCGACAAGCAAGGGGTTGGTGGGAGGGTAGGTATCATCCAGTGCTGCTGGGCTGAGGACAAGGTCCTCCCAGACCCTGCCGATGTGAACCTGCCGGCAGCGCTTTGGCGCCACCCAGTGCTGAGCGCCCTCTCTGTGTAGAACTCCACCAGGAGCTGGGGGTTCAAGCCTGAACCCCAGGTTCGGCACAATGTGCCCTTCCGGCCCTCAGGGCCGCCTTGGCTGTGGTGGGGCCTGGCAGGTTAGGCAGCAGGCTGACACTCCTATCTCCTCCAGGCACTTCCCTGGAGCTGGTGAGCCACCAGCAGGAGCCCAACCCTCAGACACACACATTCTCCATTTGTTTCACGCTATGCCAGGGCGTCCAGGCACTTCCTGGGCTTGACCCTGCTGATCCCTGGGCTTCTCCAGCTGCATCCCTGAAGCTGCAGCCTGCAGCCCCTGTTCTGACCATCCACAGTTGCCGGCTCCAGTCCCATGGGCAGCAAGTGAGGCAGAGTGTCCAGCAGACCCTGGGCTCAAGCCCCTTATCTGCCTGGCTGGGTGGTTGGAGGTGGGGGTCCTCCACCTTCCCAGGCCTGTTGTCTGGGACTGGCATGCAGACAGCTCAGTGTAGGGTGGGTAGAGATGCATCCTGTGGATGCCTGGGATGGAACCAAGTTTTGGGAACCTTGGTAGCTAACAATCCTCTTCAAAGCAGATCTGGTCCCTTGCCCTTAGCACTTTCCTGGTGGCATCCCTGTGACAAGGTGACTCCCTGTCCAGTTACCCAGCCCTGTGCCCACCCCACCCTTCTTCCTGATCTTGGGTCCCTTTTCTTCATCTCTGATTCCATGACCCTCAGAAAACATCTGGCTCATGACGAGCCCCAGGGGCCATGTTCCACTAGGAACCCACAGCCCAGCCCTGAGGTGCAGTCCCGGGGCCCTGCGAGGCTCACACCAAGGCCAGGGGCAGCTGGCCTGACCAGATCTGCTGTCTGAGCCCAGATGATGCATGATGTCATGGAAGTGCCACACTAGGCACACCCCTCGGCATTGTGGAGGAAGGGGCTGGCCTCTGTGCTCTGTGCAGGAGCAGCTTCAGTCTGTGGTGAGGCCATCCTAACCTCACCCCCTGCATCTCAGCCACCGTCGCTCTGCCTGGGAGTCCCCAGTGGATGAAGTAGGGTCGGTGTGCAAGTCGGATGTCTGGGTTTGCAGGAAATGTCTGCTAGCGATTTGCACCAACAGCTGCAGTCACGCTGGGCGATGCGTAGGTGGCACCAGGGCAGGGCCGGGCACAGAAAGCAAGAGTTCCAGTGTTTATTATCATACATATATATATATATATATTTCATGTGTATACACAGATAGTTTTCTCTCTTGGATTGTATTAAAAAATTGATCAACCTTCAATCTATAAAAAATACCTACTCTACATGATAGAAAAATCTCTCCTTTGTGTTTACACTGATTTACACCCAAGGCTTTTCCCCAAATGTACAATACCAGGCAACATCTTAAATCTAAGTGTAGCACGTGGGCCACATGGAGGACGGAGGAATGTAGGGCAACACAGGCTCCTGGATGTGTGCACACATGCATGCTCACACACAGCAGTGGACAGTCTGTGTGGAGTGACTTCTTGCCCTGGGCAGAGACTTCCTTAAAGGAACCCCCAAGCTGCCAGGGAGGCCCTGCTCTGCTCCTGATCTGTGTGCTTGGTAAGCCTGCCTTGTCTGGCCTCCATGTGCCTTGTGGAATGCACCCACTCACTAACCTCAAACTCCCAGAGAAAATGTGGTTCCAGACTTTGAACTCTGGCCTGGGAAACGGAGGTCATGGGCAACCTATGCACAGGACGAGGGGTCTCCAGGAAGGCCATACCCACTGGGAGGCAGCACCTCACCACAACCCTGCCTGCACCCTGGCAGGCAGGGGGCCAGCAACACCTACCCCATCACATGATTACCCTCAAGTCCTGATTTCAGAGTGCAGGCTTCTGCCCCTACCCCAGCCCCACAGGAGGGTCTGAGCCCCTGAGGGTTACTGTAGTGGGGGTCTGGCTGTGGGGACAGCTGGGTGGCCTTGAGGCCCCTGGGCCTGAAGCTGGACCTAGGTGCCCCTTTGGCTGGGTGGTAGCCTGGACAGCCCCAGAAAAGCTGGGAGCCCTGCAGCTCCCGGCTAGACCCTGACATGCACTGGCCTTGCCTGCCTGTCCATCCCTCACCACATCTGGCATGAG
>JAVSCE010001236.1:0-102955 GCA_032199065.1 Smutsia gigantea
AGGCGGACTACCCGCAGTGCCAGTCCGTGCACAGCCAGCTCCTGGGCGGCACCATGATCCTGGCCATCGGGGGCGTCATCGTGGCCACGCTGCTGGTGTTCATCGTCATCCTCATGGTGCGCTACAAAGTCTGCAACCACGAGGTCCCCGGCAAGATGGCAGCTGCCGCGGTCAGCAACGTGCACTCGCAGACTAACGGGGCCCAGCAGACGGCTCCAGGCAGTGCGCCTGGCGGGGCCCCGGCGCAGGGGCCGCCCAAGGTCGTGGTGCGCAATGAGCTCGTGGCATTCGGCGCCAGCGCGACCCGCGGCAGCAACTCCTCTTCCTCCAGCTCGCTGGGCAGCGGGGAGGCCGCGGGGCTGGGACGGGGCCCCTGGAGGCTCCCACCCCCCGCGCCCCGCCCCAAGCCCAACCTTGACCGCCTGATGGGGGCTTTTGCCTCCCTGGACCTCAAGAGTCAGAGAAAGGAGGAGCTGCTGGACTCCAGGACTCCAGGCGGGAGAGGGTCTGGGACCTCGGGCAGGGGCCACCACTCGGACCGAGAGCCTCTGCTGGGGCCGCCCGCAGCCCGCGCCAGGAGCCTGCTGCCCTTGCCCCTGGAGGGCAAGGCCAAGCGCAGCCACTCCTTCGACATGGGGGACTTTGCGGCTGCGGCTGCAGCAGGAGGGATCGCCCCGGCTGGCTACAGCCCCCCTCGGAGGGTCTCGAACATCTGGACAAAGCGCAGCCTCTCTGTCAATGGCATGCTCTTGCCCTTTGAGGAGAGTGACCTGGTGGGGGCCCGGGGAGCTTTTGGCAGCTCTGAGTGGGTCATGGAGAGTACCGTGTAGGCCTGGGGGCGTGGGCATCTTCCCTCCAGCCCTGCAGGGTGGAAGAAAGGGGAAGGATAGTTATGGTCAGCCTTTGTGGAGCTTCCATGGTGATGTTTACATCCAGGGACAGTTTCATCTCCCTGTCAATGCCCCCCCCCCCCACCTTCCCAGGTCCGTCCCCCGCCACCCAGCTGGGCTGTGCTCAGGGAATGCGGACTGGATCGCTGAAATGTTGGACTGAGCCCTGAGTGCTTGGAAAGGCGGGCCTCCCTCCTTTCTAAGCAGAAATGTAGCGTGTAAGCAAGCAGCTTTGGATTGCGTTTGGTTCCAGTGTTGTTTTTATTTCTTAATTTATTTTTTTCCACTTCCCGGACGACTCCTATTCATTCACACAGATAATGGAAAGCTTACTCTACAAGTTCCCAGCAGCCCTGGCAGTGGGCAACTATTGTCAATTGACAAAAAAAGGGAACGGTTCTGGTTCTACATTTGTTTGGGAGGACAAACCCCTGTCCAGACCCCTCATTATTCCCAATCATCCCCACACCTGGGAAAGGTGAGTGACCCCCCCCCCACCCCACCCCATACTGACCCAGTCCCTTTGCTTCTCCAACATGATACTACCATCACATCACCTTAAACCAGAAAGGCCACTCCCAGGACCACCATGTGGGAGAGGGAGAGGGCTGTATGAGGCATAACTGCTGTTAACTTTGGGGATTGCTGTAGGACTTTTGTCTCTCTTACAGGAAACTGGGACAGAAACTTCTGACAAGCATGTGGTAAGGGCAAAGAGGGCTTCTCTTAAGGAAAGCAGAATGGAGTGGTGACAGAAGGAGCGCTGGACTTGGCGTCCAAAGTTCTGAGTTTGGGTTCCAGAGCCACCACTGATAACCAGCTGAACACATTGGGCAAGACCTTGTCTTTGGACCTCAGTCTCCTATTTTGCAAAATACTGGGATTGTACCAGGTCTCTGATTCCCTTCCAGTTTTAAGGACTGATGAACTCTTCATGATTTTAAATATATGGTTTCCAGCTCAGTGGTGCCAGAAGCACAAGCTGGTAGAGCAGTCCCTATCCTTCCTACTGGACACAGAGGGAGAATTCTAGAGGTCTTGCAAAGGAAGTGGAATCTTTTTAGAATGGTAGGGTTTTGAAGTTTGAAGGTGTTTGTGATCATGTCATCCTTACCCTCTCTCCTTCCCTGCAGAGTATAAGGGATTTGCCCAAAGGCACACAGTGAGAGAGTGACCGAGTCAGGGCAGGTGCTAAGGCTGCCTACCTCCTGGAATGGTGTTTGGAATCTGTTGCCCTGTTTTTACCCTGGCTTGACCCTCCACAGATCCTTTCCGTGTCCAAAGTCTGTCCCTTGTTTGCTCCTGAACAAGGTGGCTCTGGGTGGGACATGGGGGACACCTCCAGTGGATGCCATTGATGAGAAGGATCTGTCCTTGGAAATGACAAGATGGCAGTGGGAGGGGCACACGGGCTCCTTCCCAGCAAGGGATTGACCCCACACTCCCAGACAGTGTCCTGAGGGGGCAGGGAAGACATGGCCAGGGAGAAACTGCTTGGAAGCATCCGAAGAACTTTCTGCTGCATCTCTGTCTCCCCTGGTCTCCATCTGCCCCCGGTCTCTCCCCATTGCCAACGCACTACCTCTCCCTCCATCTCCCCAGCTCACTCTTTCCTCTTTCAGGCCTCTGCCACAGATATCTAGCTTCTCTTTTCTCCCTCCCTTGTCCACTTTCAACCACACAGCCTACAAAACATACAGGTGAGTCCACTTTGGCTGAAAAGCTCTGGTGGGCTCAGACCTGGCACTGAGCTGGTGGTCCCAACCCTACCCAGAGCCCACAGGAGCCGGTGGGGAACTGTCTATGCAGGACTGTCTTCGGGCTACAGCCCAGGAGCGTCCAAATCCCGTGCCTTCAGCCTTCCTCCCCCTTCTCCCTCTCCTCACCTTCCCTCCAATCTCCTGTCGTCATTCTTTTTCTTTCTCTGACTCTCCACCTCCCCAGTCCCTTTCTGGTCATTAACAGATCAGGCCAGCTTCTTCCTGAGACCACAGGTTATGTTCCAGGCCAGTCCCAGTGCCAGAGCACATGCCCTCTGCAGTCACAGTGGCACCCACAGAATTGGGTGACTCAAAGGAAATCTCTCGTGCCCTCCCTCTTTCCCCGTCCCCACCTCCCCCCTCTCCTTTTTCCATTCAGATTTTCTAAATGTAGCCATTGAGGAAGTGATCCCAAATAATCTCTCTCTTTTTGTCCCTGGGTTCAGACACCCAGAGGGAACGTGGTGGACATTGGAAGGGGAGGAACCAACTGCCTATTCTCATCAGTGGCCCCGAGCTCTGTTGTGACATGATATGTACTTGCGCTTGTGTTTGTCATATTTCTGACTTGGAGTTTTGGAAAGCAACATCAGTGTCATCAGAATATAAATGCCAATCTTCTCCTTTGGTTAAAAAAAAATGTACAGTAAAATGTACAGTTTAGAAAAGAACCAACCACACTTCTTGGGAGAGAGAAAAAAAGACCATTCTCGTGTCCATGAATGTCTGCTGTTCATTTCTCTGGAAACCGGTTTTTTGAAGGTGGCTGTGAAGACAGTTTGCCTTGCAGCTGTGTTTGTTACTGCCTGGTGGGAGCCTGTATAAGATGGGAACTTTCTGAAATAAGAGAGAATGGGGCTATCCTCGTGGAGTAAATAGAGGGATCTGGAGTGAAGGTCCAGGCTAAGAAGGGATAGTCCCTCCCCAGCCACCCTGACTAACCCCCTGGCATCTATATATTCTCTCACACCAGCCCTGCCTCCTGCGTCCGGGGCTGTGGCCACCACTGCACTTAGCCACTAGGGGCGCACGGGTACCTTCCACCCATCAGGCTGAGCCCCACACGGCACTTTTTCAAAGGGTCTTTTACTGGGGAGCCAGGACACAAAGCAAAGCACAAACTCAAAGTACAGAAACAAATGAGCTTCTGGAACATGGCTTCCTATCTTCATCTAACGTCTAAATCAGCACTGTCCAATAGAAACAAAGTGTGAGCCACGCCGTCATTTTAAATTTTCCAGTAGCCACATGAAATCTAGTATAAAGAAACAAGTGAAATTAATTTTAATTATATACTTTATCTAACCCAATATATCCAAACTATTATTATTTTAATATGTAATCACTATAAAACTAATAATAAGATATTTAACTTTTTTTTGTACGAAGTTTTGGAAATCTTGTGTGTTTTGCACTCGTGGCAATCTCGATTCAGACTAGCCACCTTGAAAGTGCTTGAGAGCCACATGTGGCTAATACTGGCCGTCCTATTGGAAATCACAGCTCTTGACATACAGCAATTGACTTGCAAGCACAGGTTTTTGAAGAGGAAGGAAACTAACAGTAATCGAGCACCTGCAGTCTTCAAGTACTACATTGGTACTTGACATGCCTTCCTCCCAGAATCCTCACTGCAGCCTCTCAAGGTACATATTATTATGCTGATTCTACAGATGAAGGGACTGAAGCTCAGAGGGGTTCAGTGACTTGCCCAAGGTCACACAGTAAGTTTGGCTGCAAAGCCTTAGCTCTTTCCATATACCACACTACCCCCCATCCTCTCTTCCTCCCTTCAACCCATTATAGATTATATTCTGCACTGCCTGAAGTACTCAAATTTATAGCCTGATCTGGAAGCCCTTGGTTTGGCCTCAAGGTCTAGTAAAATTATCAGTGTTGACTCCAGGCAAGGGCCCCTTTATTAAGTGGGTTCTTCTGACTGCTCACTGGCCTTTTTGTTTTCTCCTAGCTAGTAACACATAAGATTCCCCCAGGCTACAGATGGTCCTGCCCAGACCACCCTTGTGGTCACCCCTTCTCCTGGCCTGGTGACCTCAAGGAGGTCTCTTTTCAGTAGCTTTCCACCTCCAACCTCATCTGTTCCCCTCTGTCCTGAAGGCCTGTTTGGTCCTTCTTTCCCTTAAAACAGAAAGCCTCACACCAGCTCACTTCAAAGAGCAAACCCATTGTCCCACCTCTTCCTATTATAAAAACCCTTGTCCTTGTCCATACCAGGAGAGATGCCTGCCCCCCAGATCCTCTTTCCTGAAAGAGAAAGAAGCCTTCAGCTCTCTGATCTTTTGCAAAAGAGAGGTAGCTGATACACTCTGAGCCCACTTGAATTATTAAACTCTCTGATAAATAGTTCGATCCCCCCTTTTCCCAAGTTCTTGATGATGACACATCCCTCAGATTCCCCCCAGGTGTTTTTCATTTAGCCATCATAACAGTGTTTAAATTCCAAGAGATTTTAGACACGCTTTTTATTTTTTTAAAGGATATAATTCCACCCAGGTAAGAGGAAGGTCATTGTCTCCGACTTCCCCTTCCAAAATGAATAGTGGCTTTCCCCCAAAGTCTGTGGGTGTTGATTTTTCATAACTACAGCCTGAGTACTTAGGGGTCTTCTATTCTCTGTTGCCCATGTGTCTGCAGTGAAGGTCTCAGAGCTTCAAGTGGGGTGAGGCTTCCTCTGTTTCTGTACTCCTTGGGGTTTCTGCGAACTTCAGCTGGTAAAAAAGACGCATGTATTCAAAAGAAAAGACTGTTGGCAGGCAGCAGTCAAAACCTGAACACATGGTTTTAAATATCACACCTAGATTTCCAACCCCAGCCATTCCATGTGGTAGTTGGCAGTGGGAAATTTTGTTGTGACATGAAGGGTTCTCGCAGGTAAATACCTGAGGTTTCTACTTTTACATAATAGAATCAGACCCATCAGGTTGCTAAAAGAAGTACTGCCCCTTCACAGTTTAAAAAATATCCATTTGTGCTTCCAGCCTTTAAACCAAAAGTCTGTTTCTCAGCTTCCATGATCTCATTTAAGATCCCCTACCTCATAGCCAGGCAGTGTTGACTACAAGGCTCATGAGTTTCCCTTCCCTGCAGCCTCTACAGGGAAGCTGATATGCTTGCCAACAGGCCAAAGAGGGCTGGTGGCCTTCACATCTCAAGCTATCCTGTGATCCCATCATAGCCATTTAGCAGCTCCAGTAGGTGCAGTGACCTCGCCCCCTTGTCCTCACTTTGGACATTTGGCACCTTTCTTCTGTTCACTGATGCTGGGGAAATGGGCCCAGACTTCAGGCTCTTGCCTGCTTATTTTCCTGTTCTTCTCAGGATAATTGAGCTTCTGGTCCCCTTAGCCAACATTGACTGCATCCCTCGTGAATGAGAGCCAGGATTCTCCTCCACCACCTTTTGTTAGAGTCCCCCTGGGGCTGGGGTAAGGAAGATCTCATTATCTAGTCCCTTTCTGAGATGCCCATGCATCCTGCAGTTAACCACTTATGATGAGGGGAGGAAGCTGGAATTGCACCCATCTCTATGGTATCCCCAAACCCATCTGGTGCACAGCCAGTCAGCCCACTGACCAACCTTCCGCCACCCGAAGCCCCTCCATCCAGCTGCCCATCTGGTTAGGTGATGAGCACACCCCCGCTTCTGTCACCACCTCCTCTGTAACATGTGTTCGTTGGTGCGCCTTGCTGCACCCAGCAGTGACTCCAGCATTTATAGACTCTGCAAGAGTGAGTTTTCTTTCCCTTGAATCCCCTATGCTATACCCAAGATGCCCCCTGTTCCCCAAACTGTGGCTAGCTGATCTTCTGATGCTGTTCCCACTTTCTCATGAAGAAAACCTCCAGAGCCCCACACCTGTCCCTTCCATCACCAACTGGCATGTCCTGGTAACACGTAGGAAGGACTATGATAAAGAAGATGGAATGTAAGTTCTTGGTTACACCTAGTAATCCTGAAAGTTTCCTTCCTAGGTTTTGTCAGACTCTGTCTACCCACTCCTTTGGGGATCTCTGGAGGATACAATTCTGCCTGCCTACCACGGATGGGCTGGTTGCCTTCCCTACCCGGACTAATTTTGGGAAAGTTCTTATCCCTTTGTTAGGCTGACACAGAGTTGGCATCTTCCAAGTGGACAGTGAACTGCAAAATTAAACTGATAATAACAGCTGACATTCTTTGAGAGTTTCCTATGTGCCACATACTGTTCTAAGAGCTTTATATAGATGATCTCAACTTATCACCAAAACAACTCAAAGATGTAGATATTATTATGATCATTCCCACCAGGAAAGCTAAGGTAAAGATGGGTTAAATAATGTGCCCAACATCACACAGCTAGTGAGTGACAAAGCTGGATAAATATTCAATAAGTGTATTTGCACCGAAGTTCCCTACAAATCTGCAGAGGTGTTAGAAATTCAGTTTTCTGGGTTTTGTGTCAAAGACTAGACTACTGGTCTGTGAACACTGAATTTGAAAAGACTGAGTCCAGCATAACAAGTGAGAGAGGTAAGAAATCAGCCCCACGTGCATTCAACATGCATTTGCTGACCTGTTGTGTCCTTCACATGTTCCCCATTTCAAAAGAGTCAGAATAAAATGAAGGATACTGTGTATGCCCCTGAGGGCCTTACGTGTTTTCCTGAAAGACAGGGACATAAGCTGGTTTCTAGATCGCTGGTTTTACAAAGATGGATCTGTTTTCACTTATTTCGAGATAGTGAATAGCTTTGGGGAAACTACCATCCAGAAGGAGATGGATGGATGGATTGGTGAGGTCCACAAACCCATGGTGGCACCTCTGGCTGAAAGAATTTACTAGACTGTAAGTTCTAAAGGGAACTGGCATAGGAAAATGACTGGGTTTGGGTCAAACAGGGGTCCCGTTGGGACTGGAATCCTGTACCTGGACAAGCAGGGGTGGAAGGAGACAACTTTAGCTATCCCAGAGCTTTGGAGTAGAGGAGGATATTGGGACAAAACAGGACTGGAAGAGGGGCAGTTGCAGAGAACTGGGAGGTCCCAAGTAACAGGGCAGGGACACCTGCTCCCGCGGGTGAGGAGCTGTCCAGTGAGAGCAGCTGGATTCAGAGCCTTCTTCTTGGCCTCAGTTTCCTTTCTATTAAAGTGTCGACGGTAAGTATCGACTTTGATAAGTATGCCTGAGGAGTACCAGGTAGTTCTATGGAGCATGCGTCCAACTGGAAAAGGCAGAGTGTTAACAGTCATTATCATTAGCGATATGCATCATTGAAAACATTGTTATAAATTATAGCATATTTGTGATAATATTAGGTACCTTAGGCTCAGAGAATCTCAGGGCTGGCCGAACTCTCAGAGGTCATTCACTGTAGCCTCCCTTGATAAGTGTTAGAAGCCCTTTTTCAATGTCCATGAAAGCTCTTCTTAATCTTACTAGCAGTAAGATCGTACATGATGAATTTCAGGACTCACCCCAGGCAGGGAGTGGCTCCCTGTACTCCAGTCAGACCAGGGCCTGATGGTTATGGTCCATATTCCTGGTGGGGCCTTGTGGAGCCATCATTCCTGCCTTCATAAGAAATCCAGAGCCCAGACAGACGGTAGCTCTGACATTGCTGTGGCCAAAATAGGGTAGGAAACTGGGTACAGAGCCAGAGCACCTGCTGGGAAAAATCTCAAGGGTGGGGTGCATGTGGTTCCCTTGCCAAACCAGCTCTGATCTCCACAACACTGAAAGAAAGGGGCAGAAAGCACCTGGTAGCCTCTGTGACCCCTGATGCTCCTTTATGTTCTGAGATTCAAGCCCAGGAGCAGCTAGAAGGACCAGGAAAATCCCAGATCTCCCGCCTGGGCTTCCTTACTCATTGTTCCCAATGCCTGCTCACCCTTCATCTTTCCAGGTCCAGCGTAATAGCCAGATTCTAACAACCAGGGCTCTAGAATGTCACAATGCTGCCGGCAAAAACCTGCCATCAGTTTTCCTGCACTCCTTTGGGTTAACAGACTTTTCCCTTCTAGGATGTAAATGCTCATGGGAAGACTGCCAGGTGCCGGGTAAATCACCCAGTGAGAGGCTGGCTCGCTTGAGTTCAGGGTGGTGGGATGGCCAGCCCTCTCTACCTCACCTTAATATCCAGGTCCCCTCAAGCACAAACACCACCCAACTGCTTCAGGTAGGAAGAACAGAAAAACTGACTTCCACTTTGGTCTTGACTTCGGAGTCGTCATATGAGTCCCTGCTTGAATGAACAGGGAACATCAGAGAAATGTTTCACTCCGTCTGGAGGTCAAAAGGGATTGGTTGGAGTGTGCCTGGCTGGGAAGGCCCCTTGGGTAGAGCTGATGCTTCATGGCTGCTCCAGGAAGAAGCGAGGCCCAGCAGGGTGTGTTGCTGGGGAAAGGGCAGCCCACACACAGAAAGAGCTTGGCTTCCACGTTGAAGGTACCCGGAGAGGATTGTGGGTCATCCTAAGAGGTCTGGGAGTAGGTGCAGCGGGCCTCACCAGTGATCTAGGAAAGAGGCCCAATTCCCCTTTATCACACTTCTAAGAGCTCTGCCAAGAGGCCACCTTCTGAAGAATCCTGCAAACAGCTTTACACTACTTCAGTCTTGACCTGTTAGGGAAGCAGAGGCTGGGACTTTTCTCTTGGGCCTCAGGTCCTGAGGTTTATGGAAAATAGGGGTCCATGCCAGGCATGAGAGAACAAGATACTCTTGCCTGAACCCTCTCCATCTTTGGATTGGAAGCAGGAGGCTCAGGCCAGAGCATCTAATTCCAGGGGAGATTAACTAGGGTTCCCTTTCTACATCCAGCTATGTCTGCAGACTAGTGGGGATGAAACATAACTGGGGACATTTGAGACGTAGTTAGATTGTACAGCACCTCACTTCCAAATAAATTCTTCATATGGACTGTCATTCCTCCCATTCCTTACCTAAAAATTTCAGTAAACACGCTACTGCTTTCCTCATTTTCCAGATTTTCTAAACTGATGATGGGAGTTTGCTTTTTTCCAAGTTCTTATAGCGCTTATGAACCGAAGGGGGTCTCCAACTTTAAATCTTCTGACCCCAAAACTGGAATTCCCTTCGCTCCATCCTCCCCATACCCAGCAGTGACTGTGCCGGCTGGCTGCCGCAGCAGCAAAGGAAGCAGTGAGTGAGGCTGAGAAGGCGGCCAGGGGCAGGGAAGGGGACGTCCGCACAAGCCGGAGGACAGTCAGGCCTGCAGAGGTAGAGAAGTGTATAGGGCCCTAGAGAACTGAGGCATGGGGCCGAGCAGGGCAGCTCTGCCAGGAGTTCTCCGTGGACATGAGGCTCTGTCAGCCCTCCAGGCCAGTGGGAGGTAGTCAGAGAACATCACCCACTGAGGACTAAGCAAAAAAGAATGCAAGCCAGAGGGGCCAGGCAAGGACGAGCAGGGAAGGGGTGGGGGCAGAATCAGAGCAGGGTTGGGAGGACATGGCCCTGCAGGTCTAGGCTGTGGGTCCAACCCACTAGAAGAGGGGAAAGTAGCAGAGGCCTGGGGTGGGGCTCCACTTGGAGTGTCCTCACTGGCCCTGTACCTACTGAAGCCAAAGGCCAAGCAGAGGCCACCCAGGAGTTGAGGCCATTTTCAGGATTTGAGGGTTTGTTTTGTAGGCTTTGAGGCTCTTGTTCTTCCCTGTGGGGAGGCAAAGACTCTTGACCCCATGTAGGAAGTAAGAGCCAGTGGGAAGTCATGGCTGTGTCTATACCTGCATTTGAGGGTCTAGTGAAGGAAGAAAGGGCTAGCTACTCCATGAACACTGGAGGCTTCAGAGCATAGCCCCAACATCAAATCCACTTGTCTCTTTCAGGTCTCCATGAGGGCATGGCTGGAGACTGAAGAATGACTGAGAGTGGTGAGCCTCAGTCCTTCCAGACTGTTCCAGGGTGCAATCTGCCACATCCAGTCTCTCTAGGAGGAGAAGTGTTGCACAGAAGGGTGGAAGTCTTTCAGAAAGTTTTATGGAATCGGAACTGGCCTGAAACAGCTAGGGAAAGGGGAACTCAGGACTCTCCCCTCTTGGTTATAAGGCACCATGAATAGGAAAGCTCTGCACAGAACATGAAGGACTATCCAAACAGGGAAGAGGGCATTCGTGTTATTTCCCGAGCAGTGTGGGTGAGCATCTGATATTCTTCACGTGCTATTCCTCATCACTCTCACCCATCCCTGTGACACAGGGGTTACAGCATCCATTAACCACCAAGAAAGCTGAGACACAAAAAGGTTAAATAACTTGCTGCAGGTCACATTCCTAGTTAGTGGAAGGGCTAGGTAATCACCTAATGACTGGAGTTGCCCTAAAGTTATCTGAGGAACAGTGAAGGACATTAGAATTTCAGTGCATTTTCTGGAAGGAATCACAACATGAGCAAAAAGGGTTAAAAGAGTGAATGCAGTATGAAAAAGTGGAAGGAATGGAGAAATACATTGAGCAAATATTGCATGGCTTTCTTCTCTGAGTCCATCCCAGTGTCTCATATGGTGAGGAACAGAAGCTGCTTCTAAGGTCCTTAAAACCTTGTTCTGATGAAATGAGCATTAAATGATCCCCAGATACTCCTTTGCTTTTGGTTTTGTTTTCTGAAGTGTGGGTGTTGGAGAGAGGGGAGGAGTAAGATGGCAGGTCCGACAGGTCAAGTGCACTACATACCCCCACCTTGACGGGAGGTGAGTCTTCTTCCTGGTTTCAGTGGCCTCATCTGTAAAATGGTCATGGTATCACTCCCTCTAAGGATTCCTGTGTTTCTAAATCACAGAGCTCTGCAGAGCTACCATTAAATAACCCACAGGATCTAAGAAGGCACCAATTTATGATGATCAATGGCCTGGATCAGTGATAACACTGTTATAAATTACAGGACATTAATAATTATTATATGCATATTAGGCCCAGAGTCTCAGGGCTGGAAAGATCCAAGGTCTCCAAACAAGTCCTCCTCCGCTCATCAGTATCCCTGCCAAGAGGTATTCTTCTGATTACAAATGATTTCTTACTTTTAATTCTTAAGTCCTCCAAGGAAGAGATCACATGGAGAACTCACGCCCCTCCAGGGAGCTCAGTGTTTACTGTGGCTCTAGGTTGGTAAGGACTCCACCATTCTGCTCCTTAGAAGACCCCAGAGCCATTACAGAAGGCAACTCCCAGAATGTGGTGCTCATCATAGGGGTAGAAAACCAAAGCCAGGGCCCCAGCTGGGAAGTTCTCTTGCCAAATCAGCTTTGGCCTCCATGACACACAGGGAAGACAAGAAGGGGAGAGGGGCCTCTGAAGTCCCAGGATGTGGACGTTTTGTGTTCTATGACTTTCCCTATCAATCACGAGATCCAGGCAAGTTGCCCACCACCTCCCAATCAGCACACCAAATACAAGTCCCAGTAGTCAAGGAGGACATGAATGAAGCCTAAACTTTTCTACTTGACTTAGGTCTGAGGGGCTTCCCTGGGGCCTGGGGGACTGGCTGCACAGCATAGGGAGGGATACTGCTACTCTTTGATACCCATTCTAGTGAGGACAGCAAGCCCCTGCCACCAGTAATTCATTCCTTAGTAATTCTCCCTTTATCCTCAATCAAGGACTAGATGAAAAAATTATAAAAATAGTAAGCAATAAAATTCCAGGACCTCAATATGAATGACCATTTACCCCCTCCCACATCTTTCCTAATGACCTGACATTCCAGTAGATAATTTCTCTAGTTCTTGCCTTATTGCGATGTAAATGCTCAGAGGAAACTCTGCCAAGTGTCTAGTATACCAACCCATGTCAGGTCCCTTCCTGAGATAGCGATGAGCATTATTTGGAAGGTGAGGAGGGAGAGTCAGGGGCACCCCTAATAACAGCCTCCCCTCATTGTCCATTTCCCTGTGGCACGGACACCATCCACCTGGCTTGCGTGGGAAGTTAATAAGAGGATCCATTCAAGTTTTCACTTCTGAATCATCACACCAAATACAAGTCCCAGCAGTCATGGAGGACAGGAAGCCTAAACTTTACCACTTGACTTAGGTCTGAGGGGCTTTATTGGGGCCTGCGTGATGGGCCAGGCTCCTTGAGCCCCAAAGTCCTCCTTCACTGAAGGGCAGTTTGAGGAACAAGAAAATGCACAAAAGAGGGAGAATGTACTCACATGAAGAGCCAAGTTTCCATGTTGATGTTAAATGGAAAAGCCTTTGGGGCAGAGCTGAACTCTGGGAGGAAAAGAGGAAAGCAGCATGATGAAGGGAAGAGACCCCTCCTCTTTATCGCTGTGAAAGTCGGCAGTGGGGGTCCAGCTCACGGCCCAGCTCTCTCTGCTGAGGAATCGCATGGACCTTGCCCCTTGAGGGACCCCTGACCTGAGGGCTAGATTTTCTCCTGCTGCCTGAACTCAAACCTCCTTCCTGAACGCGGAGTTCTGGATATCTTGAGGGGGAAAGGGGCAGAGGTGGTGCAGGGGACAAAAGTCCCAGGTCCTGCTTGGCAGATCCCTTTCCAGATAGCTAGCCCTCGGCAAAAGTTGGGAGGGTCCGGCTAGGGCGCGGACTCCTGAAGGGTGGTTTCCTAGTTCCTAGAAGATGGCCGTGCTGAAGACGGACTGCCTCCACACTCTTGGCTATGGCTTGACTGATGATCATGGGCAGTGACCAATCCTGTGGAAGCAGGAGGAAATCAGGAGGAACTTCATGCACAGAAAGGCAGCTGGGAAAGCTGACAAAATCAGCATCTCAGTAAGTCGTTTGTGACACATCTGTTTTCAAAAGACATTCACACGATCACTCTCATCCTCCCCAAGATCTTGCTTTAGGCCTTGGTATTTTCTCACTTTTCAGGTGGCAAGACATGCTATCAAAGGCTTAGTGTATTTCTCATGATCACCCAGAGCTTACATGGGAGATTCACAAATGAGTTCTCCTGACGCTGGTCTGGAGTTCTGTCCCCCACAACCCTTCACCAGCCTCAGGGGGAAGGGAGGTGAGAAGCAGGATTAGAAAGAAGTCCAGGAGGAAGATAAACACAAACCCTGAGGGAAAGCCAGGCGGGCACCCACTTGTCCTCGGAGTCCTGGGCTCTTTCATTGCACTCGGCTGACGCTCCTCCTTGGGAAGGGAGCACCTTCTGGAAGCCACCAATACAGAGGAAAAGGGAGAAAAGAAGGGAGAGATGCTAGGGTGAGTCCCGAGGCAAAGGGGAGGGGCCCATGAGGGGCTGAGAGCAGCCCTGCCAATCCCCCACCCCCTGCCCGGCGGGAGCGCCACACGAGGACAGGACAGTGGCCCTGAGGGACATCCCGGCCGCCACTCCTGCAACCACGTGGGGTAAGGGATTGGGCGTCCTGTTCTCCACATCCTGGGCCTCAGAGGGTTTCCTGAATCTTATAGCAGTTCTGATCTTCCTAGGAGGGAAGGGTCCCCGGTTTGTCAACTAAGGAGTCAGCTTAGAGCCATCTTGGAGAAAACCAGCAATAGCTGCAAGAAATCAACCACCAACCCTCTCCTGCCATTGGCCACGCCCCCGAAGGCCTCCTCCAATCAGAGGCACCTCTCCTCCCCGCGCCGCCCTGGACTTCGGGGGCGGGGCCCTGGGCCAAGCAGAAAGCCCCACAGCACGTGAAGCATCCCAGACCAGCATTCTCCTTGGACCCGGTGCACAAGTACGGGAAAGGCCCCCTGGAGACCGCGGAGCGTGGGGCCTTCTGAGAAATGTCTGGGTCTTCGATGGGCTGAGCACCTTGGGGACAGGCCTTCCATAACGTAGGTCAGCGCCCCTCACTTTGTTTACCAGGCCTTAGACTCACAGGATACCGGTGATCTCAGACTCCTCATTTCCATTTTACCTCAGAGGGAAGGGCCACTAAGGAACTTGGGCTGAGGCCTAAGGCACTGCAGCAGTTCAAACTCTCCTAACGCCAACTTCTGACATTTTCCCACTAACCGAAGGCATCTCACTGGAGAGAAATGCTTGACCAAGCTCAGCCAGTTCGTGGGGACCCAGGCCCTGAAGGAAGGTTTACCATCATCCTCTGCTTCCTCATGTCCCTGCTGCTGGGCCTGGAGGTGCCTCACTCAGAGCCCCAGCGCCCAGGATCCAGCCGGTGGGAGAGGGCTGCTGAACAGGTGAGAATGCGCCCTGCACTGGGAAGAGGGGGATGTCTTCGCGGCTAGTTGGGGGGGCACTGTGTCAATGTTTATCGGGCGCTGATTTCGAAAGGGTGGGTCCTGAAAAGTTCAAAATGCATCCTAATAAGTGAGCATTCCATACTCCTTTTAAAAAAATGGACATAGAATTCACATAAAGTTCACCATCCCAACGGTTTAAAAGGGTACTACCCTTCAGGGGCTTTAATATATTCACAATGTTGTGCGGCCATCACCACTATTTAACTCCAGAACATGTTATCACCCCTAAAAGAAGTCCCATACCCATTTCCCTAGGAGAAGTCCCATACACATTTCCCTAAGAGAAGTCCCATACACATTTCCCTAGGAGAAGTCCCATACACATTTCCCTAGGAGAAGTCCCATACACATTTCCCTAGGAGAAGTCCCATACACATTTCCCTAGGAGAAGTCCCATACACATTTCCCTAAGAGAAGTCCCATACACATTTCCCTAGGAGAAGTCCCATACACATTTCCCTAGGAGAAGTCCCATACACATTTCCCTAGGAGAAGTCCCATACACATTTCCCTAGGAGAAGTCCCATACACATCAAGTCTCCATTCTCCCTTTCCCTTAGCCTCTAGCAGGCACTTCAGCTTTCTATGTTGATGGATTTGCCTAGTCTGAATTTTATGTACATGGAATCGCACAATATGTAATCTCTTGTGTCTCACTTCTTTTACTTAGCATAAGGTTTGCAAGGTTTATCCATGCTGTAGCATCTATTGGTACTTCATTCTTTTTAAGGCTAAATAATACTCCATTGCATAGATATACTATGTTTTGTTCATCTGGCCATTCATGTTGCCAGACATTTGGGTTATTTCTGCTTTTTGGTTATCATGAGTAACTCTGCAATAAACAGTTGTGTACACATATTTTTGTTTGAACTTATGTTTTTAATTCTCTTGGCTACATACCTAGGAGTGGAATTGCTGGGTCATATGCTAATTCTATATTTAACTTTTTGAGGAACTGCCAAAATGCTTTCTACCATGGCTGTACCTATCAGAAATGTACTTACATTCCTATCAGAAATGTTTGAAGGTTTCAGTTTCTCCATAGCTTCATCAACAGTTGTTATTTTCATTAAAAAAATTATAGCCCTCCTGGAAGGTGTGAAGTGGTAGCTCCTTGTGGTTTTGATTTGCATTTCCCTTGTGTGTTTGTTCCATGACTTTCTGAACTAGTTTGGTAAAGTTTGTATCCTTTGTCATGTGCGGCCATTGAAGTCTGTTCTGTTAGATTAATGATCAGCTAGTTATTTAGCAGAAATTTCCTTAAGCACTTGAAACTAAAAGAAAACAAAATCTCCTAGTTTTGCAGATGGGGCCTATATTGGGACATGCATTCAACACTCATCCAGATGGTTTTCAATTACACCTTAGCCTTCACTTCCTGCTTGTGCAGACCTGAAGATCAGCCAGAGGTAAGACTTAGGGCTTTCTCAGGTCTTAGTTCTGAGTGTGTACCTAGCCCTGGATATGTTCATGGCCTTGTAGATTCCCAGAAATATGGGGCAGTTTTTCAAAATCCTTATTCCGCAAAGGATCTCATTCCCTACCCTTTCCTCCCAGGCCTTTAGGTTAGTTTATTATTTTTCCCAACTGTTATACCTTGCTTCAGGAAGCAGCAGCTAATACATTTTTCTTTAAATGTTTTCATCCAATTTTCCCTGGGTAGCTGCCTCAACCCTAGGAATGTTCTGAGTTAGGCGAAATAAGCAAGCCCTTTGAGAGTTCTTTAAGGAGCCACCAGACAGGTCAAAAGAAAAACCCTAGTAGTTTGAGAATAAGGTCTGTTCTGCTCCCTCTGGTACTAGGTACATACTGGGAATGCCACCTGTTGTCTTCAGACCACTGCCAAGCTGGGAATGGGAGATGGTACCAGCATACTTACATACTTACAGTCACAACTCTCTCTTACTGAGGCTCATCTCTGTTTTTTTGATTAATAATTCCTCTACTTGCTGCAAGATTTTGATTAGATTCCAGAGTTCTGAAAAAGTTGATTCTCACATTTTTACAAGTTTATTCATTACTTTTGGGGAGGAGCATAATTTTGGAGTTCCTTACTCCTCCGTCATTTGCTGACAGCACCCTCCCTAATATCTCTTTGATGTGAGTACTTATTGGGAGCTAAGTTCCGGAGAAGTCTACTAACTTGGCCATGTTGTATCTAGTAACACAAAGAACAAGGATTTGGACTCTGACTTGTTGCTTATCTGACTCTAGAGACTATTTTAGTCAATTATAACATTTATCCATTCATTCAAAAGTATTTATTTTACATACTAAGAGCTACATGCAGTTCTAGAAATTCAGGATTAACTTATTGTACAAAATAGCAAAGATTCCTGTCTTTGAAAGCTTGTATTTTTATGGAGGGAGATTCATGATAAACATAATATTTGATAGTAGAATGTGAGAAATGCTACTTAATAAGGAAATCAGGATACTTTGGGGATATAAGGACTGGTATGGGATGGTGTGATACAATTTTTTAGCATTTTTTTGTCTTAGTTGCCAATTTATAGAAAAGTTGCAGGAATAGTGCATAGATTCCTATATATGCTGACTCGGGATCTACTCACAGTAGATTACATTTTGCTATGTTTGCTTTATCATTCCCTCTGTCTCAATCTCATTTGATAGTAAATTGAATTATATTGTTTCTGTTTACTCATTCATAATTATTTCCTAAGAATAAGGAAATTCTCATATATGAACACAGGGTAGTTATCAATCAAGAGAGTTAACACCTATATAACACTATTATCTAATCAACAGTTTATATTCTAATTTCCTCTATTTTCAAATAGTGTCCTTTATGCTGATTATGTTTTCCATTCCCAGGATTCAACCTAGCATTGCCCTTTGCATTTAGTTGTAATGTCTCTTTAATCTGGAACAGTTTCCTCATTCTTCCTTTGCATTATATAACATGGACATTTTTCAAAGACTAGAGGACAGTTATTTTTTTAGAATGCCTACAACTTGGATTGACCTCGTGTCTCCTGTGTGTTGCATTCATTAATGCATTCTTGGCAGAAACACTACCTAAGTGATTTTTGACCTTGGTAGTGAAATAGGTAAGGGGCCATGATACTGGTTTGTCCCAGTATTGATGATACTAGCACTGATCACTTCATTAAGATATGCCAGATTTCTCCTTTGTAAAGTTATCACTTTTTTTCTTTTGTAATTCATAAGTAACTTCTTGGAAGAGGATGTAAATATCTTTTCTGTCATGTAACTTCAGTTTTATTCTTTAACTATGATTCTAAATTTCAAACCATATGAAAATGTATAATCAGTGAACTTTTATTCAATCTCCTACTCCTTCCACCTAATTTATTTGCATATATGTGTGGAAGGTAGGCACTTTTGGAAAAATGTGCAAACCATTCAAACCATTTGAAAAAAGTGTTCCAGTATGTCAGTGGGTAGTTCTTCCTTGCCTATTCTTATAATATATACTCAGGTTTTCTTATTTTTTTCCGAATTAGGTTAGCTAGTATTTTATCTATATTGTTAACTTACAAAAATGCTGGAATTTTAATTTGTTGTTTAGATTTACTTTTCTGTTCTCTTTCTCAACTGTTTATGTACTTAGAGTTCTCATTTTCTTTCTTGTACTTTCTTTGAGGGAATTCCTTTTTTGGTTTTTGAGGTAAAATTTTCATATTTTTCTTCCATTTTTAGACATACAGGTGTTGGTGACCATGAGTTTTTCTCTAATTGCTGCTTTAAATATATCTTATAGATTAGTATTTTGATTTTCCTTTTTTGTTTTTCAGAATTCTCTAATTATTGTTTGTATTTTTATTATCATCTGAGAAGTGTTTGATAAAATATTGTTTTTCATTCTAGTTGGGAAGGTATCTTTAAAATGTTTTTTTCATGTAAAAGTCTTTTCTTAGCTTTCTTGAAATATAATTGACATACAATAAACGACACATATTTAAAGCATACAACTTGATAAGTTCTGACAAGCAGAAACACCAGTGCAGCCATCACTATCACCACAATCAAATTAGTGAACATACCAATTAAACCCATTTCTTTGTGTTGCTTTGTAGTCTCTCACCTCTCCTTCCCGTCCAGCAACCATTGACCTGATTTGTCACTACAGATGAGTATGTATTTCATTGAATTTTATGTAAATGGAATCATACAGAAGGTACTCCTTTACTGTCTGACATTTTTTACTCAGCCTAATTATTTTGAGATTCCTCCATGGTTTAGTGTTAATTTCTTCTTATTGCAGAATAGAATTCCATTGTATGTGTGTATGACAATTTGTTTATCTATCAAAATTTATCACCTGATGATGAACATTTGTGTTATTTCCAGTTTCTGGCTAATACAAATAAAGCTTTTGTGAATATTAGTGTACATTTGTATGGACATATGCTTTCATTCTCTTGGATAAACACCTAGAGGTAGAATGACTGGATCATACAGTATATATATTGTAGCTCCGGGGGGAAGGGTGTTTGTTGCCTATGAAATCGGTGAAACTGAAATAAGTCAAGGGAAAGGGTATGTTGGGAGAAAGGCTTTTATTTCTTACAGTCGCTATCTAGGCCCCGCTCCATCCGACTACTTCAGCTACCACTCACACTCTCCTTCCCCCCACCCAACCCTTCTGGCAGGAACTCCATAGAAGGGACCTTGATGACTGGCAGATGCCAGACCAATTATGTGCCAGGAACAGAGAGGAGAGAATGGCCAGTTTTCTCTCCACCCCTTGCCCCAGAGGCTGCAAGGCTCTGCAGTGGTAAACAATCATCGATATGTAAATGGACTGAGGCTAGGCATGAGATTCTGGAAATTCTGCCATTTACCCCACATATATGTTAGAAGAAATTGCCAAACTATTTTCAAAAGTGATTGTGGCTTTTACATTCCCTAGAGCAGTAATGAGAGTTTCAGTTCCTCCACATCCTCACCAACATGACACAATCAGATTTAAAAATTTTAGCTTTCCTAAATGGTATGTAGTAGTATCTCACTGTGCTTTAATTTGCATTTCCCTGATGACTACTGGTGTTGAGTTTCTTTTTATGTGCTAATTTGCCATCCATATATCTTCTTTGGTGAAATGGCTGTTCACATCTTTTGCCCACTTTGCATATGGACTTATATGGTTTATTTTTATTGAGTTTTGAGAGTTTTCATGTATTCTGTATATAAATCCTTTGTCAGAAATATAATTCACAAATATTTTATCCCAGCCTGAAGCTTGTCTTTTCATTCTCTTAGGAGTATGAAGCAGAGCAGTTGTTAATTCTTATGAAGTATAATTTATCAGTTTTTCTCTTTTGTCATGAGTTTGGTATTGTTACTGGCTGAGATGTAGTTTTTCCCAGGATTGTGCCTCAGAGGAATGAAGAATGAAGCCAGCAGACAAGAGTACAGAGCAACCAGCAAGGCTCTTAATGAGGAGTAAAAAGAAAATGAATCCTGCTAATCAGGAGGGACTCCAAGGGAGGCTGATATCAGGGCTGCAGTGTCTAGGGTTTATAAGCATGGAGAAATTTACATGATTGGTGGTGTGGGACAGGGGGTGGGTGGGTAGGGCTTGTTGCTAGGGCTAAACTGGGATTAAAAGAAAAATCTCCTTTGTTTTTCAGGCTGAATTTTCCAGATGTCCAGGTTGTGGCTTCTTATTTACCATGAAGCCTTGACCCTAGGCCCCTCCTTGACTGCAGTTTACCGGGCCCTTGAACTCTATCTGCCTATGTCCCATTAACACCCGCCTCAGTATCATATCTGAAAAATTTTTGTTTAACTCAAAGCTTTAAACACTTTCTCCTATGTTTTCCTTAGATTTTTTCTGCATTTAGATTTTACATTTAGGTGTGTGATGTATTTTAAGCTAATTTTGTATATAGTGCAAGCTATGGATGGAGAATTATTATTATTTTTGCATATGTATATGCAGCTGTTCCAGGATCATTTGTTGAAAAGGCTGTCCTTTCTCCACTAAATTGGCATTGCACCTTTGTCAAAGAAAATTGTCCATACATGTGTGGGCCTTGTTCTAGACTCCTATTCTGTTCCATTGATTTATTTGCCTATGTTTATGCCAACACTGCACTATCTTGATTACCATAACTTTATAATAAGTCTTGAAATCAGATAACATTAATCTTCCAACTTTGTTCTTCTTTTACGTAGTTGTTTTGTCTATTCTAGGTCCTTTGATTACCATACACATTTTAAAGTCAGCTTGTCAACTTTTACAAAAAAAAAAAAACTGCTAAGCATTTTATATGGGATTGCACTGAATTTAATGGCGAATTTGAAAATTTACATCTTAACAATATTAAGTCTTCTAAATTATCAACATGGTATTTCTCTATTGATTTATATCTATTTTAATTTCTCTCAGCAATGATTTGATAGGCTTCAATGTATAGGTCTTGCCCATCTTTATCAGATTGATTCCTAAATATTTCACATTTTTGATGCTTTTGTAAATGGTATTTATTTAATTTCAGTTTCCAATTGCTTATTACTAGTATATAGAAATAAAATTTATTTTTGTTTTATATCACTCATGCTTGTTAAGCTCACTTAGTTCTAATAACTGCTTTTGTGGATTCCATTGAACTTTTTATATAAACAATCATGTCTTCTGCAAATAAAGACACTATTACTTTTTCCTTTACAATCTGGGTGTTGTTTTTTTTTCTTTGCCTTAATTGCTCTGGCTAGAAACTTCAATAGAAATTGAATAGAAATGGTGGTAGCAAACCTACTTATATTGTTTCCGAGGCTCTGCAGGGGAAAGCATTTAATCTTTCACTGTTAAGCATGATATTTGTAGTCCAAAGATACTCTTTATCAGGTTGAGGAAGTTCCCTTCCACTCTTACTTTACTGAGCACTTTTATCAGGAATGGGTGTTGGATTTTTTTTTAATGTTTTTTCTGAATCCATTCCAATGATTGTATAGCTTTCATATTTTGATTTAATATAATAAATTATATTGATTGATTATTTTAAATGTTAAAGCAACATTGAATTCCTCAGATAAATTTCACTTGGTCATGACATATTCTCCTTTTAATATTTTGTTGGGCTAGATTTGCTAAACTTTTGTTAAGAATTTTGCATCTATGTTGACAACAAATAATGGTCTTTAGTTTCCTCTTCTTGTAATGTCCTTGCTTGGTTTGGTTATCAAGGTTATGCTGGCCTCATAAAATGAGTTGGGGAGTATTTCCTCCTTTTTAATTTTATAGAAAAGTTGGTATTGAATTAGTATTATTTCCTACCTGAATGTTTCATAGAATTCATCAGTGAAGCCAAATAGGTCTGATGTTTATTTGTTTGAAGGTTTCTAATTATAAGTTAAACTTTAAAAATAGACATAGGATTATTCAGGTTATCTATTTCTTTTTGCATAAGTTTTGGAAGTTTGTGTCTTTCATTGAATTTGCCCATTTCATCCAAATTGTCAAAAATATTTGGCATAAAATTGTTCAAAGTATTCCCCCATTATTCTTTTAATATTTATAGAATCTGTAATGATGTCACCTTATTTGCAATATTGATAATTTGTGTTTTCTCTATTTTTTTCTCATTATTTTAGTAGGAGTTTATTGATTTAAGACTATTATTTTCTAATTTGGGTATCTATTGCTATATATTTCTCCTTGGATAATGCTTGAGCAGCCTCTCATGAATTTTGCTAATTTTTTGTTCTCATTTCCATCAGTTCAAAATACTTTCCATTTTCTTTTTTGATTTCTCCTTTGATCCATGGCTTACTTAGAAGTATGTTAGTAATTTCCAGATATACGGGGATTTTCAATGATTTTTGTTTCTGATTTCTATTTTATTTCCATTGGTCAGAAAACATATTTTGTATGACATAAATCCTTTTAAATGTACTGAGGCTTGTTTTATGGCCCAGAATATCTTGGTATATGCTTCCTGTGCACTTGAGATGGAGTGTTCTATAAATGTCAATTAGTTCAAATTGGTTGATTGTGTTCAGATCTCTTATATCTTTAATGATTTTCTGTCTGTTGTATATGATATTAAGAGAATGGTATTAAAACTTTCAACTATAATTGTGGATTTGTCTATTAGTTTTTACTTCATATATTTTGAAACATTTTGGAGGCATGTTCATAATTTAGAAGACTTGATATTGCTGAGATGTGAATTCTCAAATTTGCCATTAGATTATTAGGTACACAGACATTTGGGATTTTTATGTCCTCTCATTTAATTGATTATCATTTATCATATGACATTACATTCTTTATCCACTAATAGTCTTTGTTCTGAAAACTACTTTGTTTCATGTTGAAGCCACTCTAGCTTTCAGTTGCTTCATTGTAGCACAGTACATCTTTTTCAATTCCTTTATCTTGTTTGTGTCTTATTTAAAGTGAGTTTTGTATAGGCACCAGTAGTGGGGATTGCTTTTTTATCTATTTTAACCATGTTTGTCTTTTTATTGGGGTATTCAGACCACTTAACATGTATTGTGATTATTGATATGGTTAGGTTCAAGTATATCATCTTGCAGTCTATTTTCTACTTGTCCCACATGTTTTTTATTTTTATTTGTCTCTTTTTAATTGTTTTTCATTTTCTCTCCTTCATTGGCTTATGATCTATATCTCTTTGTTTTGCTATTTTAGTGGTTGCTTCAGGCTTTATAGTGTGCATAATTAATTTATCTTAATCTACCTTCAAGTAATTTTATACTACATCAGATATAAGAAACTCTCAATTTATCTCCTTGCAACCTTTATGCCATCTCTGTCACACATTTCACTTTTGCTTATATTATAAACTCCACACTATGATGTTTTATTCTCAAATATAATCATCCTTTGAAGAGATTTGAATAAAAAAATATATATTACCCACATAGTTACCATTTTCCATGTTCTTCATTCCTCTATATAATTCTGTAATTCCATATGGTATCATTTTCCTTTGCCTGAAGAACTTTTAACAAATCTAGTATGGTGGTTCTAGAGGGCATAAATTCTTTCAGCTTTTGCATGACTAAAACATTTTTTTATTTGCATTAGTTTTTGAAAGATACTTTCACTGGGTATTGAATTCTAGTTTACTTCTTTCAGTACCTTAAAGATGTTGCTTCATAGTCTTCTTGCTTGCATTGTTCCTGACTATAAATCTGTTAGCATTTTTGTCTTTGTTCCTCTTAATGTAAGGTGACTTTTTCTCTGGTTGCTTTTAAGGTTTTCTCTTTATCACTGGTTTTGAGTAATTTTATGATTTGGCTTAGTGTGATTCTCTGTGTTTCTTTTACTTACGGCTTTTTTTATCTTCTTGGGTCTCAGTTCATATTTTGAGTATTTTAAGCCAATATTTCTTCAGATATTTTTGTTCCCTCCCTTTCTATCCTCTCCTTTAGGGACTCCCATTATCGGTCTAATAGGCAGCATGAAGTTGTCTTATAGTCACTGATGCTCTTTTCATTTGTTTTTCATGTTTTCTCTATGTATTTTGCTTTAAATTGTTTTTATTTGTATGTCTTAAATTCACTAATCTTTTTTTCTCCACTTCTAATCCACTGTTAATCCCATCGAGTGTGTTTTTTATGTCAAGCCTTATAGTTTTCCTTTCTAGATGTTCAATTTAGGTCTTTTTTGTATCTTCTATGTCTCTATCCTAACTTTTGAACATGTACATTATAGTTATAATAACTGTTTTATGCCTTTGTCTGCTAACTCTAACATTTGTGTCCAGTTCTAGTTGGTTTTGATTAATTGATTTCCCTCCTCATCATGGTTTATATTTTTTATTGGATGCCAGACATAATGAATTTTAATTTATTGATGTTGGATATTTTTGTATACCTATAACTATTCCTGAGCTTTGTTCTAGGATGCAGTTAAGTTACTTGGAAATAGTTCAGTCCTTTCAGGTCTTACCTTAAACATTTGTCAGATAGAACTGTAACAGTGTTTAGTATAGGGCTAATTATCCCTCACTTTTGAGGTAAGATCCTTCTGAGTACTCTACACAATTCTACATGAATTATGAGGTTTCCCAGTTCAGCTAGTTGGAGTAGACACTACTCTTGGCCCTATGAGAGTATCTGGCAGTGTTTCTTATCCTTTTAGGAAGTACTTTCTGTGGTTTTGGGTAGTGCTATGGTCTGGTTGTTGTGTTTCCCCCAAATTCATATGTTGAAATCCTAGCCCCCAAAGGTAATTGTATTAGCAGGTGGGGCCTTCGGGAAATGCTTACATCATTAGGCTGGAACTCTAATGAGTGGGATCAGTGCTTTATAAAAGAGGTTCCAGAGAGCTCCCTAACCCCTTCTATCATGTGAGGATACAACGAAATGTCTGTGACCAGAAGATGGCCCTTACCTGACCATGCTGGCATCTGGATCTCAGACTTTCAGCCTCGAGAACTGTGAGAAATAAATTTCTGTTGTTTATAAGCTGCCCAGTCTATGCTATTTTGTTATAGCAGCCCAAATGGACTGACAGTTTACTCCCATGTGCTGAGCATTTTGTCGAATACTTAAGAGGTCCCTCTGTAGTTCTCCTGTCTCTGGTCCTCTGTCCTGTGAACTCGAACTAACTTTGATCTCCTCAGACTCTCAGCTTCTCGAATCACGGAGTCCCCTGAGTTCTGCCGGGGCTTCCCCTCCCTGCACTGTGGCCTGGAAACCTTTCCAGACACCAAGTTGATGAAATGGTAGAATTCATTTCACAATCACTATCCTTCATAGTTTGAGGTTTGGTATCTTGAAAGCCATTGTTTTATATATTTTATTTACACTTTTGTTGCTTTAGGTGGGAGAGTGACCTTTTTCTCTCTTTGAAAGGACATTTTAACATTTTGCTTTTTATTTCAACTTTTACTGCACTGTGATCAGAGATGTCTGTTTGTGATATTCCTAATATGGAACTTACTTATGTTTCCTTTGTTATATAATATGTCATCAATTTTGATGAATGTTTCATGTCTGCTTGAGAAGAAAGTATATTCTTCATTAAAGGGTGCAGCATTTAATATATATGAAATCTAATTTATCATTGGTGTTTTTGGTTAAGTCTTCTCCGTCATACTTATTTTTTGTTCACGTTCCCCTCCCCTGAAAGTGGTGTGTAAAACTCTCTTATCGTTATTGTTTCTATTTTTCTTTATGTTGCTGTAATTTCTGTTTTATAGAGAGGTGGTTTCTGTGTAATCTGATGCATAAATATTAATAACTGATAGACTTTATTGTAGACTGTGGCTTTTTGCATTATATTTGTCTTGTTTGATGCTTTGGGGCCTAAATTCTAAATTCTATATTTGGCTTGTTATCCTTGTTTTAGAGTTGTTATATTTAGCTGGCATAACTTTTCCAATCCTCTTTTATTTTTCATCCTTTGAGTCACTTTGTTTTAAATGTTTCTCCTGTTTATGAAAAAAATCAGAGTTTTGCTTTGTTAGATATTTTGAAAAATCTATTTTTCTCTAGGCAAGTTAATCTCCTTCACATTTACTGATATGACTAATATACTGGTTATCTATTTCTTATATTATAATTAGTCTATGTATCATGTTATGTTTACTTTGTTTCTTTCTCTATATGACTCCTTTGCTCTTTTTAAAAACATTTGCTTTGATATTTACCAAAGTAAACATTTTTTTCTTTAGTAGTTACCTTTGCATTGGTATCTTTTAAAATATCCTTATTCATCTTTTTTTCTTACTTAAACATTTACTATCTTGAGTGTCAACTCTAAATGGTATTATTTGATCCCTTCCTCTTCTCTATGCAATGACCTTCTTCTACTTTCCTCTTTCCATCTTTCTTCCTTCTTGGATCAAATTTTAAATTGTGTTCTTCCTACTTTGTGAGGACATACGACATTTACAAATTATTTTCCATCTTTGTCCCTGATCTTCATTTAAGTTTTAGATCTATATGCTCTAAATATGCTTTGCAAACACTACATACTCACCATCATTCTTTTGCTAAAGTTTTCCTCCAGACATCTCTCGATCGTATAGATTTCATCCTCTAGCAGATTATCTAAGAAGGGCTCATGTGTATAGAATTATCTCACTCTTTGCATATATCATTTGTTTTTCTATAGCCTTGAAAATAAACAATGGGTTTGCTGCATAAAAAGTCCTTGTTTCACAATTCATTTCCTTTCTTTTGGTTACCTGAAAATAATACTCCATTCTTGCCTTGCTGTGCAGGTTCCTCTTGAATATCCTGATGCCAATATACTCTTGTAGGTATTGTGGGTATTGTGCCTGGAGGCCTTGAATACTGTTTCTTTGTCTCTAAAGCCTAGTCATTTTATAGGCTATGTCTCTGAGTTGATCATTCTCATTTTCCCAGACATGTGGTTGACCCTTATATAAATTTAGGTTTTCTCTTATTTCTATATAGGGTTTTTGAATTCCATTTTTTAAATATTCTATTCCACTGTACCCTCCAATTTTCAGGGACACCAATGTTCTTGAACATGAGAGAAAGGATGGAATATCATAGAAAAGTAGAGGGTCTGGCTTTAGATATGAGCATAGATAAGTTCATTTACTATAATGGGCAGGAAAGCAGCTAGTGTGAACATGGATGCTGACAGGTGTTGTCTAAGGAAGCAATCTTGTAATTGCTTTGTCTCTCTTAGTGGAAAAGAAGCAAAATCTAAGTTAACTCTCTAATACCCAACATGGAAAACAAGACGGAGATGAGTTTGTTTGCCAAATTTACATCTGAATGTGAATCATTTATCAAAATCTGAAAACGATGTTCTAGGAGGAGCTCAGAGGACAATCATCTCTGGCCCTTCTACCTAGTAGGACACCCAGAGCTGCTTCTCCTGTGTTTTTTCACATCCAGAGGAACTGAAGACAACATTGATGGAGGATATGAGCTGAGGGAGAGGCCAGGCAAGTGTCTAGAGGAATCTGAAGGATTGTCCCTGGCAGGTGGTAGAGACCTGCCCTGTGTTGCTCTAGGGCCAGTGAGAGAAAGACACAAGGACATGGACTTTGAGTGAGTGTAAAGAGAACTTCAAAGGACTGGGTAAGGCTGTGTGTGAGGTAGTTGTGTGAGGTAGTTGAAGTTGAGAGAGGTGAATCCTCTCTCCCAGGGGGTATTCATTAAATGGCTAAAGATCATGATAGGGATGTTGATGGGCTGGAGATTCCCGTGTCAGCAGGGTGATGGTCCGATGGTCTCCACAGCAACTCTAGGTTGACCATTCACCTTCTCTCTCTATCCAACCCCCCTCTGTCAACAGCTCCTGTCCACTTTACCTTCAGTATGTATTCAGAATCCAACCATTTCTAACTTCCTCCATCTGATCTGCCTAGCACCAATACATAGTTTTCTCTCTCCTGAATAATTTCAATAGCCTTCTGGATGATTTCTCTGCTTCCTTCTTGGCCCCTAATTGCCTACACCAGTTGATTCTCAAAACAGCAGTCACATTGATGCTGTTACATTATAAGTCAGACAATGTCACTCCTCTGTGTCAAACTCCACAATCCCCTAAGTCCTAACAATGGCTTACCTGGTCACGTGTGATCCGCCCTGCCCCAGCAAGTTTTGACCTCGTCTTCACCTGCACTCCTGCTTGCCCTGTGCTTACTGCTTGCAGGAGCCTCCTGGCTGCTCCTCAGACATGCCACACATGCTTTCCATGCCCTCAAAGGGCCTTGGCAATTTCTACTTCCTGGAGTACTTCTGCCTCAGATACTTCGAGAGCTCACTTTTTTCTACTTTATCCTCAGATCTCATTGCCCATTCAAAGAGGCTCTGCCTGTCCACCCTTTATAAAAAAGCACTCACATCCTTTTAACTTTATTTTTCACACTTGTGTTTATCATCTACAGATTACATATTTGGTAATTTGTTTTTACTCTGACCACCTTGTCTGATTGTGGCTTTGTCTGTTTTCTCACTGCTGAATTCTCAGTATTTAGAAGGGAATCCGTGCTCAAGAAGTATTTGTTAAAAGAATAAATAAGTGAATAGGTGTGATTGTGTTTTCATGTGGATGCAGGACAATGGGTCAATCAATCGGGACTTGTCTCCTTCCTCCCAGAGGCAGAAGGACCAAGGGTTTTATAACTTGATAGGGCTTTAAAATCGGATCGTGTTCTGGTTCCAGGTGAGATGAAGTAAACATATGCAGCCCTTACTCTCCCACTGACTATAAAACCTGGACGGAATGTATGGTGCAGCTGTTGGGAGTCTCTTAACAGTAAGGACCAGTAAGAGAATTGGTGCGTGATGGAACCAGGACTCCAAGCACTGCCAAACTGATGGTGAGTTAAGCATATTTTTGACTCAGATCTCCCCTGAGTAGAACACAGCACAGCCTGAAACCCGCAAGTAAGCACTTGGTAAAGAAAGAAAGAGATGCAGAAGGAAGCCTCTGGTTCTGGTTTGAGCAGTGAAACTGGGGACTCCTAAAATTCAAGTGATGGGGGGAATCCCTTGATTTTCTCCTTTTGTTTCTCTTCACTCTCATGTCCCAGCCATCAGGGAGTCTGTGGCAGGAGCGGCAGTGGTAGCAAATATGGCTTCCCAGGAAGGGAAGCCTGCTTGCTGGCCTCAGGGCACTCTTTCTCCTGCTTTGGGGGCCATATCCCACCCACCACTGGGCATCTCTGGGCTCCCGATACCTATTATCTTCCTGTCTGTCACCTTTTAATCAGTGGGAGTGGGGGTGCACATGCTTTTGAAACCACAGTAGAAGCCACATCAGGAACCAGTCAAGAAGCCTGGCTCCAGAACACCCTATAAACCCCCGTGTCTGGGCCCTGGCCACCCCACCCAAGCCCTGGCCTTCTCAACTGTGGAGCTGAGCCCAGACCACTGTACCAAAGTGTGGGTGCAGCAGGGGGCAGGGGACTAATGAGCCATTAGCCTTCTAAAGACTGTCATAGTCTCTGGTTAAGACATGACATCCTAGATATGGGGTGTAGGGTAAAGCTGGAGTTCACGGGGAGGGGAGCAGAAGAAGAGCTCTGAGATCTGGCCTTGCAGAATATTCCAAGGACACTGGATGAGCCAGGTCCTAATATCTGTGGTGAAACATGGGCACCCAGGAGGTGGGGCTCCCCTAACCTTACTTGACTATTCTGAGGCTCCATGAAGAGAAAGGTTCTTAGCGATGTAGAAAGGGCTTTAAGAGTAGGGAAGGGAGAGGCTTGTGTTTTTTTTTTTTATATGGCTCCCGCTAAGCACTTCATATGTGCTATGCCAGTTAATCCTCATTAAGCCTGCAACATGGCACAAGACACCTACTTTCCAGATTAGCAAGCTGAGGTACAGAGAGGTTCAAAACACAGATCACAGTCCCGGTAAGTGACAGGGTTGAGTAAACCTTCAATAAATACATTCATGTGCATTGGAATAGATATGAAACCCCCAAAATTCATTAATTCCTAAAGTCCTGAATCCTAACGCACAGGTCATGAATTTTAGTAGGCAGAAGCCAGCAGCAGTGTGAAGCAGATGTAAAAATCAAAACAATTCACACTTAGTGACTTGCTGAAAAGATGCTCTGTCCCATGTTATGAGAAATGAAAGAACATAGGCCCTTCCCCTTGAGGTCTTCACAGGTCTTCTGGAGGAACTTGCCTCTGGTTGACAAAGACACGTGTGTGTTCCCCTGGTCCCTTTGTGTCTGCGTCACGTGCTGCCCCGGCCCAAGGTGGCTCTCACAGCCCGGAGGATTCGCGGTGCTCTGCGGTTGCCAGACCTGCCTGCCTCACTCAGCAGAGAAAGCAACTAATGCCTTCAGAGGGCAAGAGATCTGCTCTGAGTCCAACCAGGAATCAGTTGAGATTGACTTATTTCTGAGGAAGAGGAGGCTTGAGGAGCAAACCCCAGCTTTGGAGTTTGGGGGGCTGGGGTTGTGGGGGCCAGGGGGACAGGAGGGTCCTCCAGCAGCCCAAATCGAGGCGATGACCCGCTGC
Organism: Smutsia gigantea; assembly: GCA_032199065.1. Taxonomy (NCBI): domain Eukaryota; kingdom Metazoa; phylum Chordata; class Mammalia; order Pholidota; family Manidae; genus Smutsia; species Smutsia gigantea. The sequence goes on from JAVSCE010001236.1 coordinate 30,780, forward strand.
CTCATGAATGAGGGGCATGGGGCTTTAGTTTATGACCTCAGTTCTTTAATTTATAAAATGACAGTGGAGAAGGATCCCACTCAGGGGCTGTGTATTGATAAACTGAGAAGTATTAAGCAATTAACCATGTCATGCATAGAGCTGGAGAAGCACAAGTGTGAGCAATCTCCATTATATTAATTCTGTGCTACTGAGCACGTTGTGACCAATTACATCATTAATGAGACTATCAAGTATGCTGGGTTCTAGAATCAATGGACTGACACATTATGTACCTTAGAGGCCCCCCAGCTTAGTCGCGTTTATCTGATATTACTACCGTCTGATCAATATTCATGCCAAGGAATTCTGATACTATCCGGACTAGCAGTGGGCATGTTGAATTCAGAATTCATCTGCGGCTGGGAGAGGGGTTCTCGTCCACCCCCTGCAGGCAGCCCAGGTAATCAGACCTGTTCTTGTCCTCGTGGATCCCTGAGCACAGGTGCTCTGTGGTCACCGCATGAATAGGAGAACCAGCTCTGGGTGAGGACATGGCTGGAAAGCTGTCTGTGGTGCCTGCTGCCCTCACACCCCAGCGCTGAGGGAAGAAGGCGCCTCAGGCCCGTGCAGGGGCCGGTGGTGGCCCAATTCCCCAGGCCAGAAGGAAACAGCACAGCCGTCCCAGAATCTGTCAGAAGGCCCCAAAGGGCTCCTGGTGTCACTCCGGAGACACATCACAAATGTAGGGTCAGGCTCCCTGTGAGTCACAGCACCCTGCCCCACCCCCCCACACCCCCCATGAGGCCGCCGCTGAGGCTGCATCCATCCATTACCAGGGGTCATCCTTTCGCAGGATCACTGAGAAGCCACGTGGAGAACACTGCCCCCCCTGCCCCAGCCTCGCCCGGTGGCTGGCACTGGTGGAAGGCCCGTCCCTTCATGGTAACAGAATCCCCCTGCAAAATGCGATGATGCCCAGGAAGATGGCCCCAAGTGGCTGTCATTCTGCTTAGAGGCCACTGAAGCCACAGCAGGTGATCATTATTCAAGGGGGAGGTGGGAGTCCCCCAGCCAGCCGCAGACCAGTACCCCCTCCATTTAATTTTCATCTCTCTCCCTTCCCACGCCCAGCCCACCTGGGTGGAGTGGAAGGTCAAAGTAGACTCTTGTCAACCCCATTCCTTCCAGCACAGGCCCCAGAGTAAGGAGTAAGCTATGAAACTCCCTTAAGGAAATCTGTTCACCCCAGCCTCATGTAAGAAGGACTCTGTTCAAGCCTGGGTGCTTGCCTGGCCCCTGGGCCATGGGTGAAGCAGATTTTCTGGGCTCAGCTTCAAGGCAGGCCTGGGTATGCCAGGACACTTGGCCAGGGAGCAGGGATCTGCCCATGTGGAGAGCTTGACATCATGTGGGTGTAAGTGGGGGGCACAGCTGAGCTGTGGAACAGGGAAGGGAAGAAGTGGACAGAGGTGACAGGAGGAGGGCCACTTTGTCTTTGTACCAGGATCTCAGCTCTCATCCCAGCCCCCTCCTGAGCGGTCCTGAGGACTGTCAGCTGAGAAGGGAGGAGAAGGTGCTGGGGCTTTTCTCTGACCATCCTAGCTCTCCCTCCCTGCTCAAGTTGGGGACCCGACACTAGGGGTAGTGGAGGAGCCCAGGTCCTATGAGTAGGTTTCCTTTTCCAGGAAATGAGCTCAGAGCGTGCAGGGTGGGAAGGAGTCTGACAGGGTCCAATGGTGGCTCTCCAGAATTGGAGAGTGGCTTTTTCACATTCATCTCTGTGTGGGTAGGGTTGTCTCCTGCTCTGTGTTCCCACCTGACTGCTAATCGTGGGCTTTGGTTCTTGTGAAAAGAAAAAGACAATCAGGAGACCCTGGAAGGAGAACAGCAGGGGGAGAGACCAGGGCTGCAGTATCACTGACATTCCCAGCCAGCTCCCTGTCCCCTAACTGGGTGACCACACAGATGAGCGCTCTGCATAGAAATATGGGGACAGTTAGGCACTGCTAGTTTGATCATCTTAAAGGAGAGAAGATTACAGCCCAGAGAGGTTGTGGCTTTGTGCTCCAGGTCACCCAAGCATACATGGGAGACCTTGGACTCATGAATGAGTCTCCTATGTCCAGGTCTGTATAGCCCTTCTCCAGCCACAGTGGGAAGGGAGGTGAGAAACGGGACTAGAAGGAGGCCCAGGAGGAGGATAGACACAGACCCTGAGGGAGAGCCAGGCGGGCTCCGAGATGCACTCCACCAGGCGCCTGCTTGTCCCCAGAGGCTTGGGCTCTTTCACGGCACTCAGCTGACTCTCCTCATTGGGCAGGGAGAACAGAATCCTTCTTCGACAAGAGATAATAAAAAAGCAAAGGGGGAAAAAGGGGGAGAAATTCCAGGGTGAGGCCCAAGGCAAGGAGGAGGAGGGGGCTCAGGAGGGGCTTCAAGGGGTCGTGCCAACTGCCCATGACCCGACTGGATGAGGAGACCCAAGGTCTGGCCTACAGGCAGCAGAAGGCAATGGAAGGTGGTCCCTGGAGGAGGCTCCTTGCCAACTGCTTCCACACTGCATGAGCACCAGGGATAAGAGGGTGAGACCCCAGTTCCAGTGGCCACTGAGAAAATGAGCCCTGGCCCCCGAGGGAGGCTGGTCCAGTGTGTGGGGGTGGCCCTGGGGTGCCGCGGGGGGCTCCACTAGAGATAGGAATGGAGGACAGCTGCCTTGGGGAGTTCAAGCAGGTAGGAAGCAGTAACAACACATTTTGGCCACATCTTCTTCTCATAGGAAATGCCAACTTCTGTTTTCCAAAGCCAGTTAAGGAGAGTGAGACAGAGAACATGGCAGGGCTCACTCAGCTTTGCCGTTTGGCTGATACACTGTGTTGGGTGTCCTTTCTCATTTTACCCTCACAACTCTCTGAGGAGGGCATTGTTGTCCCATTTTGCAGATGAAGGTCCCTGTGCTGGCAGGGGACAGGGACAGGGTGATAATTGATGATGCTCTGATAAGGAGAATCCCCAGCTACAAAAGTGGGCACCCTCCAGATGTCCCTTAGTCCAGCTTCCTACTTCCAGCCAAGGCTTCAGGGCTTCCTGAGCATTCAAGAAGACTGTCACTTGGGGGTGGGGACACCAGGAGCTCCAGAGGCTGGAACTGACCAAAGGACAAACACAGGGGCACGCTGGCCTCTCTGACAGGGAAGATTTCAGAGGCATGCACCCTGCGCTGCTAAGTGTCTCAGGGCTGGGCGCCACATGCCCTCTGCTATGGAAAGCTTCACCCAGCCCTTTGCATTCAGTATGGGCCTCTGAGGATCTTCTCTTGTGCAGGCAGAGGCCTTGGGGATGTGCCAGACCAAGAGGACTAATGCTGCCCCATGTCCCTAGTGGCAGTTCTCAGCATGTGCCCACGTACAGCTCCAGGCCTCCGCTCTGTGAGGACATTAACTTAACTTCATGGCCTTTCAACATGCAGGGGGTTGGGTGTGCTGCTCGCTGTGCTGTATGGATCACACACACACACACACACAGACAAACACACACTGGCTTAACAGCAGCACTGAACTTGATAAGACCTGAGCACCACTGAACAAGGATCATACCTGCTGGAGTTTGGCTGTGCCTTGACTGCCATAGACCATGCGTGGTAGATGGTCCTGCATTTCCCAGACACGTGTTTGTCCAGGTCAGAGTGCCCCAGCTCTCTCTGAGTTGGGTCCCAGGCTCAGAATATCCATAAACTCAGGTCACTGCTGCGCCATCTCCCTCCATCATCTCCTTTCAGGATCGAGATGGCATCCCCTCCCCAATCCATCCCAGACTGGAAGTGGGAGGCGGGACCAGGGAGTCAGGGTGAGAGGGGAACCTCTCCGCCCAATCTGATCTTAGACCTGCCTCTTCAGCGCCCCACTCCCGGCTGCATTTAGTGAGTTCAGCTCAGTAACTGGAGTGACTGGGCCAGGTCCCTCCCCTTCTGAGGGCTCTGGAAGGGCCAGTTCCTCATATCTTTTAATCAAGTCATCCATTTCTCCAGGCAACCAACACAGAAGCCTGGACCAGGTGATGGAGATGCTCCAGTTCCTACCGAGAGGTTCCGTTTTCCATTCTGCATTCTTCCAGGCTGGGTGATTATGGATCTGTCCTCAGCATTCTGTTTCTTAGCATCGCTGTTAGGAAGCCCATCTATGTTGAGCTGGTCTCACCACTTCTACCTGGTGTGACGCGGCAAGAGCACCCAGACATGTGGCTGCCTGTGCCAGGGGTGAATGTGTTTCCATGTACGCTCCAGGACAGAGGTGGTGTGTGTGTACTGGTATGTAAACAGGGTGCTCATTTATCAATATTTATCCAGTGCTCCCTCTGTGCCAGGCCAAGGTGGTCTAGACACAGGGCCCACTGAAGTGAAGTGGGGGGGGCAAGATCGCTGTGCCCGTGGAGTTTACGTTTCAGTGGCAGAAACAGTAAGTCAGGAAGTAAGATCATTCCTGGTAGTGAGAAATGCTGAAGGTAATAAAGCAGATCGGTGCATAGTGAATGAAAGGGGCACTGGGGGGCGGGTACAGGTGGCTGCTTTTCATAGGGTCGCCAGGCTAGGCCTCTCCAAGGAGACAGGAAGGTCTGGTGGCCAAGCATTCCAGGCAGAGGAACAGCAAAGACAGAACCCTGGCAAAGGAATGAGTGAGGCATGTTTGTAGGTGGAGAGCAGTAGCGGGGTGTGGGTGGGGGTAGTGGCTGACAGCAGGATTTGAGATCAGAGAGGTCAGCAGGGGCCAGGTCCTAAAGAGTTTAAGGAGCTAGACTGTGTAGCCTGGTTCTCTACTGTGCCACTTCTAGCTGTGTGACCTTGAGCAAGTTACTTAACCCCTCTGGGTCCATGGGTGGGAGACGGTAATGATAGTACCTACCTCCTTTAGAGAGTTGTGATGCTCAGATGAGTAAACCTATGTAACGAGCTTAGAACACTGCCTGCCACATAGTAGATGTCATACCTGTCAGCTGTTCTAAAAAGTAAACATTTGCCACTATGATCAGCCTTATTGTTATTACAAAAAGCAGCTTAGATTTGAAGAGGTGTGTGCTTGTCTTCTGGGACAAGTTCTGGACTGGAAATTAGGGGAAACCTGATTCTTATTCCTCATTCTGTCCTCAAGGACTGGTGTCCAGTCCCTCTAAGGGACACCAGGACAATCCTGTGTCCTGAGCAATTAACACAGCAGTTGGCTCTGAAGGATGAGGTCTTGATAAGAAGATAAAGTTGTTAACCAGAGAGTGAGTTCAACTCTCATCAAAAGAGTGTCATAGTGTGGGTAAAATTGTAGTATTTCCAAATATCTCACCTGGCTTTAGGGCATCTGCTTATCAACAGGCGTTTCTCAGGGGTGGAGAGAAGTTTATCTCTATATCAATGGGAATTACCTGGGCAACCTAGGGCTTATCTGAACCTCAGAGGTTAGGGGGAGGTCCTGGCTCGCTTCTGCCACAGTAGGAGAAAGAGACTGCCCCAGAATGCAGTTTGTAAGCAATAAATGGTTTTAAACTTTATTTCTTCCTTTGACTGATTTTGGTTTTAGAGATATTTTGCCCCGGGTTTTCCTCTCCCTGGACTTACACATAGACAAGCTAAAGCTCCAGGGACACATCTGGAGCATGGAAAGGAGGCAAGGCAAGGACATTAGAGGGGGGCAGGCACAGGGCTACAGGATCCTGGAAAGTCAGGCTGGGCTCCCAAGAGCTTCGTCCTTGATTCTGGCCTCACCCTGCCCTAAGAGGATGGCTGGGATAACAGTGTTAAAGGCCCAAGGTCATGTGGGCACTGGGCTTGAGGCAGGCCACTGCCTCACTTTTTTCATCTATCAAATAACAGAGTTGTTTGAGATGATTAATAAGCTCTGTCCTAGTGACTCCCCTCAAAACATCCACAGGACACTGAATGTTAGGGGGTAAGGGTATAAAGAGATCATTTGGAGGTGGGAGGCCTTGAGGATAATGAACCCTGGGTCTGTGATCATCTTGAGATAAAATGGTTTCCTCTTTGCCAGCTGGAGGTGTAGAAGGAGCTAGTATTTGTAGTCCTGGCTTGGGTCCCACCCTGTGACCAGACCCCTGAGGTGTATAGCCAGCAGCTTTGGGGAGCACTTCCATCAGAAATGCCCGCCCTTCTCCCCAGCCAGATGAGGAGAGGCACTGACAAGTTCTTCATATTTACAAACGCTCATCCACATCCCTCCAAGGCACCAGGCTTCTGACAGTTTACAGGTAAATCAAATTTTTGTGAACCAAATTCTGTGCTCAGTGCCCTTTGGTTGCTTACTGTTTAAAGAGGCCTTGTTGCAAATCCTTTTGTGAAATAAATATCTCTGCCCCATAAATATCAATGTTCACATTTAGGCTTTTAAAGTATGGGGAGCCCTGTCCGTTCAAGTGTGTGTGTGTGTGTGTATGTGTATTAGTACGTGTATTTGCATTCATCTGGTATATAAAAGGAACCATAAATAAAATGTTTTCTTTCTCTGCCAGGCTTTGTTGTGATATGTTGCTAGAAAAAAGACACACTGTCCAAGCAAAGGGCAGACCCTGAGCTGCTCAGATCCCTATCTGAGCATGCCACCTGTCCTTCCTGGAGTCCAATCCCTGCTCCCCATGGGCATATCCCCACAGGGGCCACCACAGGACAAGGCACAGAGGAAACAATAACTTGGGAAAAAATGGAAAATCTGCCTGCTGCCTGGATGGGGAAAGGGAAGCAGATATGGGAGGCAGAAGGGGGTGACTGGGAATTCTCCTGGAATTCATTCACGAGATTGCATTCTACAATCAATTATTCATCAGAGAACATCCAGGGAACCACTGCTGTTTGCTGTCTGCTTGTCTGCTGGACAAGGGTGGTGGCCCTAACAGTTATCTATTTCAGGACTCAGAAGAGTAGCTTGACTCCCGTGGTAACTGTATGGCACCTCCCTGAGCACAGTATCTTTTTCCACCAGCCCACACTTCTGAGCTCGGTGTGGGGAAGGGTCCCCTTCATTCCTCAGCCTTTGGCAGGCTGGCTTGGGGACTAGCCAAGGAGCCTCTGGGAAGACTCTCTTTCATCATTTATTAATGGTCTCTGGCCTCTTCCCTAAAATAATTAGGGTTGGGATATTTTCATATCATGCAGTTAATTGCCATCTGCCCTGCTTAACGAGTCAGGGTACTGGGTAGCAATCTGGAGGCCCAATAAGGGTGGCGGATGGGACATGACTCACGGTGTTGCCTGCCGCAACCAGGGGCAGGGGAGGGGAGAGAGGGAGCCATCAGTGCGTTGTGGGAGGTGCTGGGGGGGGGTTCACGTTAACAGGGAAAGTGTTAAGAACCAGGAGATGAGCTCCTGGCAGAAAGCTAGCTTCTCACCACGACAGACACCCACAGGCTGCCCTGGGAACTGTCTCAAGAGCATGCAGGGTTATGATCAGCGGCCTTGTGTTGTAGCCCCTCTAGTTCCCGAGAAGTGGGGTCTGTGCCGGGGATTCCTGTGTGTGTGTGTGTGTGTGTGTGTGTGTGTGTGGTTTGCTGAGAGTGCTCTCCGGAGAAACTGTGAGGGAGCAGGGAAGACTTGAGAAGACGAATCTAGGCCAAACTGCCATTTAGGCCTCAGCCTGATCCCCCCGGGAGTTCTGGAGTGTGAATGGCCCTGTGAAGTTTGTCCACCTTAAGACAGGGGGGCTAGTTCCCATGTTCTTACACCAGTGTCATTAGCCAAGGGCTATTCCCAGGGGAGCAGGCACGTGAGGAGGGCTTAGCCTCCGGGGCATCTCCCAAGGAAGTGGCTCCTTTCCTGTTAGCTGAGGACAGCCCATTGGAGAAGGTGCAGTGATGAGCCATTAGCAGCCAGCGCTCCAGCAGCTGGGGTGGGTGCCCCGCTGGCGAAGGGACCTGGGTGGGGCAGCAGTGGCATCTGCTCCTTCCTGGCAGGCTGAGATGACCAGACATCTGGTCGCTCTGAGGCCCAGTTGCCTCCCATGTGGAAGGGGTTTAAACAGCCTTCCGCTGCTCTCTTGCAGTGTAGAAGGGTAACAAAGTTACAGAGGATGTGGAAGGCGTCTTCTAGCTGAAATGGGCTGTATAAACGCCTGCTGGTGTTTCTGCAGTAACCCCCACGCGTCTCAGGGCAGAAAGGCCCAGGTTTACCTGCCCACGTGGCTGCAGCACACAGGCCTCAGCTTGGCGGGATTTGTAAGGCTTTCTCTCACTGCCCTCTCCTCTGGCCTGGGCTCCCTGCCTTAGACAAACATTCCCTTGGGAAGGCATTAATTACCCTTGGGGGTGAAGCACACAGAATGGAGAGGGGTTTATTTTCAGTTCTTAGCCATGAAAAGCGTGAGGATCCTTTCCAGGCCAACTCAAGACTAGCACAGGGACAGGCATGGGCTCGGGGTCCCCCTGAGGGGGCTGCAGGAGGGCCTCTTCCTGTCCCCATCCATTCTGGGCAGGCCAATTCGGAGGCTAGAAAGGGCTGAGTGCTCAGAGGACAATGGGGGCGAAGGAAGCACTCCTCCAGGCCCTGCTGAAGCCCCTCCTTCCCTACCCCTGGCCCAGCTCACAGGAAAAGGGACCTCACCAGAGGTGGCCCTCTGTGGGGATGACGTGCATTGTCTGTGTCCAGCGAGTGTTCATAGTGCCAGTGTCAGGAAGCCTGACCGGCTGCCTGTCAGGCCTTCAAGCGAGAGAAAGTAATGACAGTCTGGTGCTCCTTTCCACCCCAGTGCCTCTGCAAGGTTGTTTCCTCCCCTGCCCCCACCGTGGGCCCATGTCCCTGCAGGCCTTGTGCCTTGGTGTCCACTTGGGATGTCATGGGGCTTGTTCCTTTCTAGGGGAGGACGCCCTGCCCCTGCCCCACCCGGCCTCTTGGGTGTGCCCCATCTCCTGGGGAACGGGAAGGCATGCTGGCTTGTACCTCTGTGGGACTGAAAAATGCATTTTGCTTGTCATTAGTGGCATCGTGGGATTATTTCTGGGGGAAACATTAGGTTCTACCTTACAGGCATAAGCATAGTATGTGTGTATGTATGTGTGTGTGTGTGTGTGTGTGTGTGTGTCCCTATCTGATGGGGCCAGGTCACACTGCTGCCCCACCCTGTGGGGGGCAGGTCCCCATCCCAGGAATAAAGACACCTGCTTGCAGCAGAGCGAGTCAACACTCAGCAAGGACAGGTCTGACTAAGGAAACATTTGGCCCTGCTGCGGTTCACCCAGCGTGAGGTTGGGTTCTGTGCACCTGAGGCAGGTGGAGGAGGTGGGCTAGGCAGAGCCCCTGCTTCAGGGTCTGGACACTAGATTTCCTCAGAGGAACCATAATTGGGGGCAGGTCTAGAAAACTGGGGAACGGAGACAATGCAAAGTCCACCAGTATGGGCAGGGTAGGCTGCATGGAGGTGGTGAGACTTCAAAGAAGTACAGCATTTGAACTGGGAGGGAACAAGAAAGTGCACAGGGGAGGCAAGTGTGCTAGTAAGTGTGGAGACAGGAGGGAGAGAGGCAGGCAGGCTAGAAGAAAAACTTACCAGAATCATCATCAGAGCTAATATGAATTGAACACCTACTATGTGCCAAATGCCATTCTTAGGTCTTTACATATTAATTTCTTTAAGCCTCACAATGACCCCCTGAGGTATTATCATTCCCATTTTAGGGAGGAAGAAACTGAGGCCCAGAGAGACTAAGTAATGGACATAAGATCGCTCAGCCAGTAAGTGGCAGAATCTGGATTTGAACCCAGCAGTGCCAGGCACCATTCTGAGCCTTGTGTGTGTGTGTGTGTGTGTGTGTGTGTAGTCCTCATCATTAACCCCATTTAACAGATGAGAAAACCGAGACACGGAAAGTTTCATACAAGATCACTCAAGGTCACACAGAGAGCAGTGGGGCCCGCGATGACTCCAGGCGGTCTGGGTTCTTTCTTAGTGACTACACCACACCTCCACATGGACGTGGGGGAGATGGTGGGGGTGAAGACCTTGGACATTGCACCTGAGTGTGTGGACTTACCCCCCCCCACCCCACCACCCCAAGCACCAGGAGCTCTTGTGTGGCTTAATTGCTGATGGGGAGAAAAGATGTGGGAAAGATGCACTCAGCTGGGACATGTGATAAGAGGCCACCCATTATGAGTGGGTGAGAGACGCATTCCAGAGACAAGCTAATTATGGGCACATGAAACCCTTTCTGGAAACCCCACTCACCCAGGGGTTGGGGCAGGTGTTCTAGCTGGAGCAGAGAGGCCCTTTCTCCTCTGTCCCTAATGTGGGCCCTGCTCCCTGGGAGCCCTCTGACGCTGGGGTAGGGGGCAGGGCTGGCTTCCTCTGTGGCTTCTGTGGCCTAGTTTCTACGCGGCTGCCAGGTACCAGGGCCTGGCAGACCGGTTATAAATATCCCTGAGTGACAGCAAGGCTTTGCGCTGACGGTGATGCAGATTAAGCTGGATGCGCAGCCCCAAGGTCATTGGCGTGGCTGCAGCCTCAGCTGCTCTGGGCGGGTCTAGTTGGGGGGGGGCGGCGCTGAGGAGGCAACAGCAGGGGCACAGGGGCCTGACCCCCCAGGTCCAGCCCAGCTCAGACTTTTCTCCCATGGTCCAAATTCTTGACGCCCGCTCTTCCCTGCTCAGTTTCTCTCTAAACTTCCCCTTCTCCCCAGCTCCATCTGCCCTCCCCTTGCCTGCCCTCAGCAGGTTTTCTCAGCCCAGGCTGGGCCAAGAGGCCCTCAGGCCACAAGGCCTTGATAGGGGAATAAGTTGCCAGGTGGGGGCAGGCTGTTAACTGGGGGTAGGGTTAGGTGGGGAGGTGGGCTGGTAGGTGGGGGAATGGGTTGTCTGGTAGGGGTGGGTAGTTAGGTAAGGGGTAGGTTGTGAGGTGGGGGATGGATTGTGAGGTGGGAATAGTTCCTGGCCATTTACCTGCTGCTTCAGCTACCCAGCAAAGCTGTGCCTAGCTCCCTGGAGACCCACGTGTGCTTGTGTGTGTCCACTCTGCTTATAAAAAAAGATACTTAGAAATCAGTCTTACAGTGAGACAGGACCTAAGGGATGAATTCACTCTACAAGGCTCAAAGAGGGCCCATGATGTGTGCATGGCTAAAGCCCAGGCTTTCTGAACTTTCTGATTCCCAGTCCAGTGCTCCTCAGTGACAGCCTGCCTTGGGATTCAGTTCCATGCCAAACGAGCTCCAAGAAGACCCAGTGACATAGGCTGGGGTTAAGAGGACCTTGGTTTAAGGAGCTGGTTGTGGGGTGGGGAATGGATGGGGCTGGGGGCAGTCCTCTGCTCTGGCTGAGGGGTGGATGGCCACTGGGGGAGACCCAGCAGAGGCTGCATGGGGCAGGAGTCTGGGTAGTGACCACAGGCTTGGGTGGGGCTAAAACTGGGCTGGGACTACAGGTCCAGCTGAAGTCCTGATGAGTTCTGGAGGTGCTGGACATTGTCTGTTGGTACTTGGCATTTCTGTCTACTTCTCCTATGTTCCTTCTGTGTCACAGGGTCTAGAAAGATAAAATGGCATTTCCCAGAGTCCCATGCTGCTTGGATTCTGGATGCAATTTAGTTTTGCCAACAAGAGGCATCCCCATGAGATCTGGAAGGTGACAGGGAGCCAGAGGCCATCCCCCCTGCAGTGGTGTCCGAAAGTGAGTGGACTCCAGCTAATGTGGGTTTGCGGCAACTGATGCACCTGTGGCCTTGTCACCAGCTGCCTGGATGTGGGCAGCTGTGGCAGCATGGGTGGTCCCAGCAGGGGCAGTGACTGTCCCCTGGTCTGTTACGCAGATGTGACTTAAGCCAAAAGCTTAGAGTGGTCCCTGCCTTCCATTTGTCTAGCTCCTCTGATGATTTCGTGGTCCCTATTCCCTTATTAAATCCCTTTCTCTCCCTCTCTCCCTTCCTCCTTCCCTCCTTCTGTCCTTCCCTTCCTTCCTTCCTTCCTTTCTTTCTTTCTTCAAGGCATCTTAGGTGTTTCTGTTTTCTCCATAGGATACTGATGGGATAGATGGGTGCAGGGCTGAGTGGAGGAGCGCTGGCGTCTGTGACGAGGAGTGATGTAGTGGAAGAACTGCCGGCTATAGGTGTTTGGAGAGCCAGGGTCAGGGGCCTTCTGGGTGGCCAGGGAGGAGCCACCAGCTGCTCCTCAGTGATCTGATGCATGCGCGCTAGAGGAGAGATGGCAGCAATCCCAGCAGACTCTTTCAAAGACAACCTAATGCTACCCCTGTTTAGAGACCAAGGTCTCTTCCATCCTGCAGAGACTGGGGGGAATGTGGAAGCAAATCCAGGCATAGCTCACGCGGAATCTGGGGGCCGAGCTGGGTCATGCCGTGGAGACAATCCTAGTACATCCGGGAGCTGCTGTGATGACTGATGGGCAGCTCCTTTCAAGAATGCCAGCTGGAAAAATGTGCAAACTGCCAAGAACATTTCCTGGGGAACTTGCCCAGGCTGCTTTGGCCCTGCAGGGCTCATCTCTGCCATCTCACTGCTCCAGGAAGCCCAGATGCAGGCCAACCTGATAGGAGGAGGGACTGCACCCCAAGGCTCAGAGGGGCGGGCCCAGACTGGGTCCTGGCAGACCTGCCCAACTGACAGCTGCACCCAACTGGAAGGGGAGGCTGAGGCTGCCCCCAGAGGGGCCACACTCCTGCCAGACCCATATCTGAGCACCACACACACCCCCTACAGAATATAAAATAAGAGCCTACTCTACTCAGAGTAACGGAGCCATCCATGAGCTGCGCTGTTCTGGCTCCTGACACATCTGATTGGTCTCAGCACCCCTGCCAGAGGGCCCTCCTTCCCCACTGGACACGTGAGCTCCCCACACAGCCCCTTGGCGCAGTCCTGACTCCCCTAGTCCTGAGTCTGCTTACCCTTCCTCTGTGTACATTCCCCATCCGGGCAGGTAGGGTAACAGAAACGCCCATGCACTGGGGATCAAACCTCAGGACTAAAGGCCAAGAGCTGAAGCAGCACCAGCATGTAACTGTCTGGTCAATGTGAGTTGCTGTTATTAATTGAACCCATCAACCAGATGATTGTCTTAACTCTCCAGCTCCATTATCCATGACCAGTAACATTACAGTATTTAAACACTTTCTGGCTTTCTTTCCCAGGAACCAACCCTCACATTGAAGATCAGAGGGAAAGGCTTAGTGTTCTCACCCTGCACTGAGTGGCCACCACTCAGCGTGTTCAGCGGGACACAAATGACCTTGCCGGAAGTTGGTGGTGGGCAGCCTTGCCGTGGCTGGGAATCAGAGATACTATTCTGCCTGTTGAGTGACCTACAGGCACAATCCTATTCAGCTGGGGAGGAGTTATCCTCACCCCCAGATGAGGAACTAGGCTCAGGGGGGATAGAGGAAGTCCCAGCCGTCCCGGAGCTGGTTGGTTGGTGCAGGAGCTGGGATGTGAACCCAGTCCGCTAGTTCAGGCCACAGGTGTAACCACTGGACGCACTGCCAATGGAGCAGGTGCCTTCTGGGCCGCCCCGGGAAGTCTGTGAGCCACGTCAGCAGCGCCTCCCTGCTCTCTGGCCACCCTGCCCCACTGCCCCACCCCGCCTCTGCCCCAACCACCTTCTGCCCCAGGCTGGGCAGGTGGAGAATTACTGTGGCTTCTGCTCCACCGTCCTGGCCTGGCTTGATGGCTGCAGCTATTTTGTTTTCCTTCCTTTCTTTCAGTTTAAGCTGGTAATTGTCATGCTGTTTGGATATCATCCATTGATATTTAAGTCTGAACTCTTTTTAAATATGGAAAAGACAGAATTGGCCTCAGTGTGTGCCTCAGGATGGCACAGTAAGAGGGGCCCTGACCCTGTGGGGCCCACCCTTGGATTCCCTTTGAGAGGAGCAGGGAGGAGCCTTCTTTCTTTGCTGATGTAGGAGACTTAGAGCCTCCCTAGAACGATCTGAAGGCCGGGGGATGCCCCCATTGGTCCTCAGCCTAAAATTCTGCCGCTGCAGCCTCCTTTGTCCCTGAGCCACATACTTGCTTTGGCCAACGCAGTGCCTCACAGATTTGAATCGGAATGCTTGCGCTCTCTGATTCTCTCTGTTCCCATCGCTCCCTATTGTCCACTTACTACTATAAACATTTACTTTACCTGCTTGCTGCCTTGTGAATAGTGCCATTCCAAACTTCGTGCACATGCGGCCAGCCCCAAGAAAGGTAGCAACCGTTAATCTCCATGAATTATACCTGCAGGAATCAATGTGTTCATGAATTATACCTGCAGGAATCAATGTGTTCATGAATTATACCTGCAGGAATCAACCGCCACCCTCAAATAACTCTAGTCGACTGGGGTTCTGGGGGGTTGAGGGTGGGCCAGGGTCACTTTAGAGTCTAGGGCAATGCCTTGGACTAAAGGGTCAAGCGTCCTGGGCAGGGAAAGGTGGGAGCTTCTTGGCCATTGTCACCACTTTTCCAGGGCGGGCCTCCATGGGACTGTCCAGCCACCATTTTTTCAAGCATCCATCACTGGCCTGTGATTGTGATGAATGCTTTAGAGACAACACCTAAGGAGATTTTCTGAGAGAAGGGTATTATCCCATATCACAGATGGGAGAAGTGAGACTCAGTCAGGAGGTGTCAGTTGCCTGAGTCCTCACGGCACACAAGAGACCAGGGGGTCCGTAACTCCGGGGAGAGGAAATCCTGGGGCAAAATACTCTAAAACCGAAATCAGTCAAAAGGAGAATTAAAATTTAAAACCCCTTTATTGCTTACCAATTGCCGTCCAGGGTTGTTTCTCTCTCCTGCTCTGGCATAAGCAAGCAAGACCTCCCCCCAGCCTCTCAGGTTCAGATAAGCCCTAGGTCGTCCAGGTAATTACCCTTTGATATGGAGATGAACACTTCTCTCCACCCCTTAGGAAAGCTAAGGGGGGAGTCAGCACCCAGAAACTGTTGCAGCGCTATTAGGTCACTATAGGTGTATTCAGGATGCTAGTTATATTTTAATCCATTTTTGTAAAGGCTACCCGGATACCCTGTTATAAACTAATGGGCTTCCCTGACTATGATTAACAAGCTGTTCCATACCTCTGAGTCCCGTTTAGGGGGGAATACATTGTTACATTATTTCAATCCCAAGCACCCAAGCACCTTGTGATTTCTCTGTATTTCTGGAAGCCTTAACAGAAACTTTGTTTCCTTGACTTTCTTAGCTTTCCTGGCTTCCTACCAAACCCGGAGTGGGGGAGGGATTTGAGAACTTTCTGTATAATTTCCTCATCAAAGGAGCCTCCCCTCCTTGCCGGCATCCAGGCTGGATACAGTCAGAGCCCTTGACCAGTTCCCAGGCTGATGGGAGAGGCAAGATGAGCAAGCAGGAGCCTTCCACCTCATGGAGGAGGTGCTGGAATCCACCATCACCACGGAGCAACCAGCAACATTCCCTGGGGCTCACCGTGCACCAGGCTGTCCTGGGGTTCACAGGTATAAACCCTCCTAACAGCTCATCCAAGTGGGTACTGTCACCATCTCCACCTTAGACAGGTGCTAACTGGGTCTCAGAGAGGTTAAGGAATTTGCCCAGCACCACACAGCTAACGAATGCAGGGCTAGGGTTTCTTAACCATGGCACCACCTTCCCCAGGAACAAAAGGTGCTGCCGAAGCACAGAATGGGGAGCGACCAGGTAGAGGGTCCCACTAGCTGCTCACAATAGGCCCACATGTAGGATGATGAGCTGAGACCCAGAGCAGATAGGTGACCTGCCAGAGGGCTTCTGCTAGTAAAAAATTGAATTGGTTTTCAAGCCAGGTGTTGCACCTCTGTGCCTCACTCACCCCCTTACCTGCTTTACCTGGTTGGGAAGGACTCATTAGCTAGTGGGGGAGGTGATATGAAATGCTACAAAAAGGAAGCCCTTAGAGGTTCTCAGCTCTGAAGCAGAAGGCATCCAGAACTCAGTTTTTGAAGCGCTGGGCCTACCGGCCTCCGTCTGTTGGCGGGGGCCGCACCGGCAGCCTCCACGCCGTTCGAGATGTGCAGCCTGTCTCTGATGGACACCGTTTGAGACTCTCAGTCCCAGGAGTGATTCTGTCTCATGGATGAGAGCCTCTGCCATCTGTATGTGTCGGGTGACAAATCCAGACGCACACTCCCTGTCTGGGTAGAGATGCATCAAGCCTGATTAGGCTCGTGAACCCAACTGCTGCTCGCAGATCCTTTTAGCAGAAAGCCTGGAAGATAAATGGAAATCGGGAGCGATTCATGCCAGGAAGTTGCCTGGTGATATGTCCTGAAGGGTCTAAAGTAGATACAAGGGGGAGTGGGCAGAAAAACACCACCCATGTGACTCTGGGGTGAAATGAATGACCGGCTGGTGCCAGGCAAGGGGGCCCCCAAACACCACAATCCTCAGTCCCTTATCAGGTGCTTGAAATCCCAGAATGAAGATGTCCACCACTGGAGAGTCCAGCAGGGAGTGCGTTTGTCTTTTACAGCCCTGCTCCCAAGTGTGTCT
The DNA here is from genome assembly GCA_032199065.1 of Smutsia gigantea. Lineage (NCBI taxonomy): Eukaryota > Metazoa > Chordata > Mammalia > Pholidota > Manidae > Smutsia > Smutsia gigantea. Next base: position 47,243 of record JAVSCE010001236.1, read on the forward strand.
GTCAGGGAACGCCGGCAGCTGATGAGCAGAAGCCCCCCCCATACCCAGAGCGCAGGTTGGTCACACGGGCCCAGCCAGCCTGACCTGCTCACGCCTTCAGGTCTGGATTCCATTTGCTTGATTTGGGTCCCTTTTCCACCAGCAAACACACCTGGGAAGGGGCACTCCTCGCACCCACTCCCATTAGCCCTTGTCCAGCAGGACTGGACAGCTCCCTGGCAGAAGACCAGCTGCAGGTGGAAGACACCCAGGGCACATCTTACCTGCTCCTCAGCAGGGCTCTGCTGTGCCTAGATTCGGCCCACCTCATCCTTCCCGGCTACCCCTGCCCTGTCTGATCACAGATGTGTGAGCTCCCCACCTACTCCTGTAACTTCACAGGCCTTCCAAGACAGCTGTCAATGATGGAAAGCGTCCACATCCACCCCCCAGGGCAGTACTACCCTGAGTGCAGGAAGCACATCTGATCTGCCTCTTATGCCCTCCTTGCAGTAAGTGTTGGACTAAATATGGAGGATTGGTTTAGCGACAGATTGCTTTGCTCACTGCTGCTTCTGATCCACTTCTGCCCTCAGTACCTCTAGAGGACATCGGCATGTCCTGGCCACCCACATCCCTTCAATGTCCTTACCTTTTGGTGTTACGTCCCACTCTGTAAGTCCTGTCTCTTGGAATAAGAAACCAGCCTCTCTTAAAGCCAGAACACAGGCACGGGAGAGGACCTTGCCAACAGGACCTGGTGCAGGTAAGAGAGAGAGATAACTAGAATGTGAGATAACTGGGGACAACTAACTGCCCCCCTCCCCACCCACCCCAGGAGGCTTCAGTTAGAGACAACCATGCAGGGCAGGCACCATGCAGTCTCTTTCCTGGTGAGAGCCATGGCAGAGGCATCTGGCTTTGGGGCAGCAGGGGTGGACTGTCTGGACCCAGAGCCTTCTGCCAGCAGGGGAAGCTGTGATCTGTGTGCCCCACCACACAGCCAATGGGGTCTTGGTGGGAGCAGAGCTGAACGGTGGTTCAGGCATTATTTCTAACTAAATAGCTTCCCCAAAGTCTGAGTCTGGCTCCCCCAAAGATTCAATGTAGTTATTTTCTGCTTACACTAACCAGAGTAGATTTGCAAATACCTTGACGGATACAGCTCTCGCTGGAGTAGCTCTAGGGTTTGTGTCAGCAGTTAGAGAGTATGTGTGTGTATGTGTACACATGCATGTACACAGAGATGAATCAGATCCAACTCCTCCCTTCAAGCTTATGAGCTGCTAACAGGTGATGGTGGTGATGATGGCAGTGAAACCGGATCTAAATGAGAAGGAAGCACTGGCAGAGCCGGAGGTGGGTAACGACGACCTACTGGGACTTAGCAGGACTGTGAAGGCAACCTTGAGGGAGAGCTGCCCATCGGGAGTGAAAGGGAGCAGAAGTGAGGGTGGCAGAGACGCCGCAGCAGTTCACGGGGGAGCGAGCCTGGTGTCAGGCCCGTCGGCTGCCTCTCACAGGTGGGCCTGTCCCATCACAAAGGGCTTGTCCAGCTCCCAGACCCGGCCGCTCTGGCTGGAACGGCCACCCGCTGCCCACAGATCTGCTCTCCCAGGTGCTCCGGCCAGGCCTGCCTCCTCAGCCAGGAACCGAGCCGGGAGCCAAGGGCATGATGTGAGGCCCAAGACAGGGCACTTGGTGGCCATTCTCCCCATGATGCTAAACTCCTAAGGGCCACAAGGGCTGCTGCTGGACAGCGGGGCCCCTCTGGGGCCTCTACTTAAGCCCCGTGCTACCTGTGATGGGTTTTCCCAACTCTGAATGCTCCGAGGTGAGGCCTCCCCCACCCTCTCCTCTTCCCTCTGCCCCAACCCCCACTGTCTCCCTCTTCTCTCTCTCACTTCGCCTCCTTTCCTCCTTTATCTCTCGCCTCTCTGGGCCATGTCTCTGCCACCTACTTTCCTCTCCAGGGAACAGGGACTTGTAGCAGAAGCCGTGCTGAGGGCAGAGATGGCTTGTGGGGAGAAGCCTCTCACTCCCGGCTCCAGGTGTGTCTGCCTCCCTCTGTCTCTTTCCATCTCTGCTTCTGTGTCCATCTCAGTTTCTCTCACTCTACCTCTTGGCGTCTTTGTATCTCTGGCTCGGTGCCGTGTAAAGGGTGAGTTGGAATAACTTCGCGGCATTAACCACTGCTTCTGTTTGGGGGAATGTTATCTTAATTGAGTCTCAGCTTGTTCACAGCCACTCAGCTGCCATAAATAATGGATGTCCAAATGGACTGTAAACCAGAAGGACTCAACAGAGCTGCGCGATGTGACCGCCACCGGCTTCAGCCTTCTGCGAGGAGCCCGGCCTCTCTCTTAATAATGCATGGTCCAGCCTGCCACGGCCAGGCTCCCAGAGATTCCCAATGAGGAGGCTTTGCACGCTGTGTACCAAAGTGAAGCTGTGGGGAAGGCGTCGGGAACTTGCCGACCCTCTGATCTTATTTCGGGGTGAGGACAGCTAGTGGCCCCCCGGGAAGAGTCAGCGGGTATGGGTCTTCTGGCAAATCACCCTGCCGCCGATGTTACTGAGACACTGGAACTGACCCCCATTCTCTCTCTTACCTGCACCAGCAGATGGACTTTTGGTGTGTGGCTTGAATCCTGGGTTATGATCCCTGTGGCCATCTGCTCACCAGGTCCTTGATGACTGCACTATTCTCTGTATATAGAGCAAGCTGCTGTTTTAGAGTCTGAGCTATTAAACACCCTTGGGCTGTTTGCAGAACCCCTCTGTGTTTGCAGAGCCTGCGGATGATTGCAGGAACAAGGGATTGTGGATTCCATTGTGCTGGCTGCTCCTGCCCCTGTGTTCACAGTCCAGGCCCTCATTCACACACGGAGGCCCTCCCTCATCCCAGTCCCCACTTGTGTTGCCCCTCCCTCTGGCTATTCTGCCTGTCCCGGGTCATCAGCTCTGACCCACAGACCACCCATGTCACAGATCTCCCCACCCACTAGCCCCCTATATCAGCTGTGCTCAGAAATGTTCTGATAATGAGTCCTGAGAATTAGCATCAGGCCTTAAGTTTTCTGGGGTGTGGGTGTGATGAAGCTCTGGACGGGTCCCCCGTGTTGCTGAATAGTGCCTGGTGGGTGAGGTTCTTCATGCCTGGGGCCTTGCTTTGAAAGCTCTGGGCAAAGACAGGGTATTAGTAAATCTTGGTGTCTGCTGCATTCAAACACGTTCGTGTTGGTTTTGTTTGGGAGGCCTGTGGGTGGATGATGGGAAGCCAGCTGTGGTTGGGCAGTGGTTTTTGACTTTAATAGCTTTGGTAATACAGCTAAAGCCCTGTTCAACTTCCGTTGTTACTGATCCCCACGTGCTTCAGGCAAATCATTACTGGGGCTTCTGGTTATCTCCTTGACAGGCCAGCTGGAAGCACACAGGTCTTTGGGATATTTGGGTCCTCAGAGGGGCAAAGGATGGCCTCTCTGTGACCAGAAGTGAAAGCAATTGCTTTTGTTCAGTGATGGCCGAGCTGGGCCTTCTGATCAAATGCCTCCCCTTAGTCTCCTGGCAGTGGCTGCAGGCTCATTTTGTCACAGGCAGGTTTTGGAATTGCCACTACAGAGATTAATGATGCTACTAATAACAATTAGCATTCATATAACACCGTGCAGGTAACAGCATTCTCACGAACACGACGACATTAGGTGTTCATGGAACAGGCGAGGAAAATGAACTTCAGAAATGTGTGGTGACTTTTCCAAAGGGCAGACCTCAAGTCAGCTGACTCCACATTCTAGTTATCCCTCCATACCAGGGTTCTTAACCTGGTTCCAAACAGAACTTCAGCTCCTACAGGAGTTTCTGTGAATGCCCTGAAGTTATTTGCAAAATACCGCACAGAGTGTGTGAATAGCGCCTCCTGGGGCCAGGGTCTAGCGCTGTCACGAGATGCTCACAACAGGGCCAAGGTGTCAGGGGCATGCCTCATCTCCCACCGCCAGCCCCATGAAACCAGGGCTCTCGGGTGCCCATTCGCTCATCACCGATGTCTACTGAGTGTCACAAGATGCAGGCACTATTTTGGTCCCTGAGGAAACATAAGCAGGGTAGACAAGGTCCCTGCCCTTGTGTGGCTTTTGTTGTAGTTAAGGAGGGGACAAGCAAATGAGTTAAAATAAAATAAATGCGAAGGGAAGCATTAGGTTGTGAGAAGTGCCGTGAAGGAAATAAATGGGATGGTGTGACATGTGACACAGGAAGACCGTGGTGGAGATGGGAAAGGTCCCCCTGCGGAAGGGATGTGGAAGAGAATCTCCCTCCTCTGTTAGACCGGGAGCTGCAGGCAGGTGCTATGTCTCCATCAGACTTGGGGAGCCAGAAGGGAAGGCACCAGAGGCCTTCTGTTGTTCTGATATGATATATGGCGGCTACGGACGCTCAGCCATTCTGTTGTCTTGAATTACTGACAAGTCTGAAATGTTCTTTAATTTGTGGTTCATTCACTGAGTTATTTAACAAAGGCCTCCCTACTACTGGGACCTCCAGCCTGGAAACTGATCTTCTTCTTCCTGTAAAAAAGGGTTACCTCCCTTTTCAGTCCTTGTAATTTCTCTCCAGCATCATGTCCCAGGAATAAAGCCATATAAGCTAAAGCTTCTGCTCCGCCCTCTCCCGCCCCCACCACCTCTGTCCCCTCAGCCCAGTCCCTCTCCCAGCCTCCCTCCAGCTCTGCTTCACAAAGCTCCAGCGGCCTGGTCCGTCTCCCCTTCACAACTGGCATGTAACCCAAATTGGCTGTTGTAATGGCAAACTAAACGATGCCCTAATACCCAGATCAATCTCCCTGTGAAATAACTCATTATTCAGGTGCCGACTGCAGGGGATGGAATTAAAACAAGAAGAGTTATAGGAGGAACCCAGGTAGCATTTGTGAAATGCAGGGTGAGGTACAGGGGAGGACAGAGACAGAGGGGCCGGGCCTGCAAGGAATGCCCCAGGTTGGGTTTGGGGGAGGGAGTGTCAGGTCAAGACACCCTCTCAGAGGAGAGGAGGCTGGACAGTGTGCCACTTTTGTAGTAAAAAATGGGCCAGAAACAAGCTATGGGTTGGGACAGGAGTCACTTTGTTCTGCAGGCCATGTCTATATCCAAACACATGGCTCTGAGTAGACAGTGAGCCCCAGAGACAAGGGCTTGGCCATGACCCCCAGGGAGCAGAATGGCCTTTGACTTGTGGAGATTACTCCCTGGAGAACAATGCAAACAGCCGCAGGAGCCAGTGGAGGGAGGGATGTGTGGTGGAGAGGTCGCAGGCAGGATTCCAGTGACGACATGAATGGTGGAGACAAGACCCTGAAACCAGTGCCCTCCTCCCCTCTGCCAGCTGTGCTGGGCTGGCGGGCCAGGGGCCAGCAGGCCACCAGGGGCTCCAGAAAAAGAGAAATGCTCAGAGCAGCTCTTCCCTCCCTGTAGGATTCATTTGTTCATGCATTCAGGGAATAGTCCAGAGTCTCGTACTAGGTTTCAGGCTCCTACCAGTTCGCCTCCGAGGATGCCACGGTGAAAAGAACACTGGGCTGAGGGCTGGGCAGCCCAGGTTCTAATCCTCACTCTGGGATGAACTGACTGTGTGACCTCACAGGAGACAGTCTTCTTGTTTTCTGGGCCATGGCTTCTGCATCGGAAAAGGAGGAGGTTGGAAGAGAGGGGGACAGCCAAAGTCACACGGGCTCTTGAGGCTCGAGTGTCCCCAAGGCTGATGGTGGGAGGCTTCCTCACACAACTTGCACGACTGAGCCTTCACTTGAGTTTGGAGCAAAATGCTGGTGTGCTTTGGAGACGGGCAACCAGGGAAAAACATCCATGGGCCAGTCTGAAGGCTGGAGCAGGGAAGGGGGTTCAAAGAAAGAGCAAGAAAGTGTATGAAATAGGAAAAGAGAGAAAGATGATGGAGGGAACAACAGAAAGAGAGGGAGACAGAGAGATGGTGGAGGGACGGAGAAAGGGAAGGAGGGAGGGAAAGAGAGATTGGGAGAGGTCATCTGAAGAATGAGGAGATCATTCTGTTCTAAGCTCTATTCAACCATTTCTTACTGGGAGCATCTGCCATGTGCCAGGCACCATTCTAAGTACTGGAGAACAAAGACAGGGGAGACCCTCATTCCCTGCCATCAAGGATCTATATGTTAATGTGGAAAATGAGCAAAATAACAAAATGCCAACCATGGCAGAGTCTCCATTGCAAAGGGAACCTTAATCTGGCATCCACGAAAAATAATAGTAGCTGACACTTCTGGTTCCTACTAACTTAATCTTTCCAATAACCTTATGAGGTGAAGAAACTGAGGCATGGGGAGATTAAGTGATCTTCCCAAGGTCATGCAGCAGTAAGTGGTGGAGCTGGAATTTGAACCACAGCAGCCTGGTGTCAGAGCATATGCTTAACTGTCACCCTCCATGGACAGACTAAGAAGCCGGGTACAGAAGAGAGCAAACCGCCCTCCTTCAACCTCAGGTAGGATGGAAGCAGCTCACTCCTACCAGGCAGCTTCACCCCAAAGAGGAATGATTCTTTCCCGTGCATCTGCTTTGCATGAAATAAGGAGAAGTCTAGTGCTTTATACATAAATGCACATTGCAAGAGAAGAAAGGAGCAGAGCTTTGCCAAGGTAAGCCCTGATTTTTATAGTCAGGACCATCCCATGCAAAGCTGGAAAGCATGTCTGGCTTTCTCTGATGTTTTCCAAGCTCTAAGTGGCAGTGAAGGGGTGGGTTAAGTCTGTGACTGTGGACTAGTGATTACTTCTCTCTGTAACTCAGTCTTCTCATCTGTAAAATTAGTCAGTTGGATTATATCTACACATTCTGAATTTTGTGTTGCAGGCCCCTTTTCTCCTTCACTTGGCAGGAAAAGCAGTTCCCCCACAGCAGATCAAGACAGGTAAATGGCTGGGTCTTCATCAGTTAAAAATCAGTTCAACTACCTGTATCTGAAAATAGTAGCTAAAACTAGATAGAAGCTTACCGCTACTGTAAAAGGAATTCAGAGGTAAGCCAACCACAAAAACAGGGTGGGTCTTTAATGTCAGGGACCTTGGGCTCCTTCTGTCTTGTCCTCTATTTTCAGCATGTGGCTTCCACCTCATGCTCCAAAATGCCTGCTAGAGCTCCCAGCTTTTATATGCACATTCCAACTGGTAAGGAAGAGAAAAGAGATTAAGAGAGTTGTGCCTTTTACTTTTTAGGGAGGCTTCACAGAAGTCCCACACAACACCTCCGCTTTGATCTCATTGGCCAGAACCTAGACATGAGCACACACTTAACTACAAGGGAGGCTGGGTACTGTAGTTTTATATCTAAGCTAGATTTCAGGCCCAGTTCTCAGCTAAGGGTTTTGTTGCTACAGAAGGTGGGGAGAATGAATATTGTCTAGACACTTAGCAGTCTTGGCTATTTTCTCTTGACTTGAAACATGTTGATATCCAGGACAAGGGATATTATCATCCAGGTCTGTCGCCAAAGATAAGGCCCCGGCATAGCACTGAACAGGAGTCTAAGGTTTGAGCGTTGTCTAGACCGGGGGAGTTGAAGATGTGGCTGATGGCATGAGGCAGACGGAAGCCCCAGGGGTGCAACACGACAGTTGTACTCCCTGCCCAGGCAGCCCCAGCTGGGGGTGGGGCCTGGGGCAGGGCTAAGGGGCCCAGCTGTGAGGTTTGGGAGCCAGGGGACAGAGAGCCAGGCAGTGCATGACATCAGGCATGTGGACTGGGAAGAAGGGAGGGGGGACAAATGGAAAGTGTCAGGTGCCGGGACCATGGACAGAAAAGTCTGGATTCCTGGTCAGGAGCTGAAGCTGACTCACGGGCCTAGGCCATGTCCCCCAGAAGGTAGAGCTGGGCCAGTCTTGGGGAAGAGGATGGGGAGAATCCTGGAAGCAGGCTAATAGCAGGCCCCCTCTGCCATGGAAATGGTATTCTAAATAGAATAAAGCTTGGGAGGCAAAACAAAGCTATTCTGCTGAATAAATGTTCTGCATTAAAGCAGCCAGAAGAGCAATGAATTAAACATCAGGTCTGAATGAAGGGAAAATGCCGTGATTTATAATTGCTTCAGGCAGGAGGCAGCCTGGGAGAGAGGCTGAGGGCCCATCAGGGACCCAGTGTTCCCACAGAGCTGCAGAAGCACCCAGAGAAGATGTGGGCTGCCTTCAGGGTGGGGAGACTGAGAAGGAATCTTCTAGAAACGGGGCAGACTGTGGAGATGAAAGGAATGTGCTCAGGCAGCCAGGAGGCCCAGTTGTGAGTCTTAGCTCGGTGTGACCTTGGCTAAGTCACTCGGTGTCTCTGTCCTTTTCCTTTTCATCTAGTGGGGATAATAGCATCTGCCTCATCTCCCCTGGTTCTTGGAGGATAAAGTGGGACAATGGATGATAAAGGGTTTTGCAAATGCAATGTGCCGCTCTTTCTTCTTGGTCTCAGCATCTCTGTGAAAACAGCGTTGATGCTAAGGCTTTGTGGGTTCTCTTCAGTCTTTGGGAAGGCAGAAGGCATGGAGGGGAATAAAACAAGATATATTAGCAAGTGCATAGAAAAGCCGCTCAGAGACGCCTACCAGAAAATCTCCATGTCAGACGGGCTAATCTTCCTGCAGGCAGTGTGGGACAGTGGTTAAGATCCTGGGGGGCCCTAGCTTGGGGTCCCAGCTCACCTGCATGCTAGCATGGCACCTCGGTTTCTTTCTCTGTGAAATCCATACAGCGATGGCTGCTCATCTCAGAGTGTCCTAGGGAAGATTAAATGAAGCAATACAAGTAAAACACAGGGTGTTGCCCAGCACATAGAGACATGCCTGTAAGTGCTAGCCCTTACTAAGTTTCTTATACTGAGTCCATCATTTACACGTGTGAAAAAGAAGCCATTGGCTGGCTGCATAGGCTCCGGTATAGTGCCAGAGACTTGGCTACTCACACTTTATTCTGCACAGGAGCCCCTGCGGATCTGGTTAAAATGCAGATTCTGATTTGGCAGGTCTGGGGCTTCTGCATTTCAGCTCCCAGGTGATGCTGGGACCACACGTGAGCAGCGAGAGGGACAGGGAGGCGCCCAGGTGAATCCTGATGGTGCCCAGGTCTCCTCCAGTCGAATGCTGGCTATTTTAGGATCCTGTTGGGTCAGCAGGTCTGCGCTGCCGCACTCCGCCCCACCTCCCACCTGAGGGGAGCTGCTACCAGACGCTGCTTTCCTGGGGAAGGAATCGTTGACATGCAAGAGGGATGAGCCTTGATTTTCAACTGACAGGGCTTTATCAGCTCCCAGAAAACCACCCAAAAGGTTCAGGCAATCTGTCTTGCTGGGATATTTCTGATCTATTACAAATGACACAAAAATCCATTCCTAAAAATTCCCAGCATCTGACGATAGTGCCCGCGCTCCTGGGAGAGAAGTGGAGAGTGGGTGGTGTAGCTGTAGGCAGCTCCCCGCTGGACCCCCCAGATCTCGTGGGGCTGACAAGCCTGTCCCTTGTGGGCTCTGTGCCTGGGGCAACTTACCTTCCCTGAGCCTGGCTTCCTCAGAGATAAATGGGGATCCCAAGAGCATCCGATTTATAGAGCAATAGGTATGGGTATGAAAAGTTGTCCAACATTGACTGGTAAGTGAAGAAACCAAATTGCAGAAAAGCCCAATTCTATTTTCTTAAATGTGTAAGAACGTATATTTGCAAACTCACGGGAAAGTCTAGAAGAATAGATACCAAACTGTTAGTAGTAGTTATCTTGGGGAAGGGGAGTTGGGATTATGAGGGACTTTTACTGTCAATACTGTGAATTTCTATATTGTTTGATTTTTAAAATAGTGAGCATGCATGACTTTTGTGATCAGAAAACCTCCACTAAAAAAAAAAACTGCCTAAAGATGGCTAGTGCCAGCTTGATAGCCCATTGTGTATAGAGACCATTTGGCATGGTAACCAGCGCGCCCCGTGAGCTGGGTCAGAAGGGCCGGCTGAGTCTTGCTTGGTCACTCATTAGCTGTGTAACTCGGGCAGCAACCTCAGTTTCGCTGAGCCCTGGGTTTCTCTTCAGCAAAATGGGAATGACAGTAATATCTGAACCAGGAGGTCAGCATTCAGGCAGCACCAGGGAGGACAGAGTGTCAGTGCCCTCACCCCAAATGTGGACACTCCCCCCAGGAAGGAGGAGCAGGAAGAAAGCGGGACTCTGGGAGGAGCTGGGAGCCCTGCCAGGCTTCTTAGGGTAACATAGCCAGGGTATCTCTGACCAGCAAGGCGAGGAAGAGATCCTGATGTATGACGTGGCTCTAACGACCCTACAGTCCAGTCTGAAAACATTCATGCCTCTTTGCCTCTGCTCCTGCTGCTTCCACCCGCTAGGACGCCCTGTCCTCCTTCACCTGGTTATGTTCCGCTCACCCCTCAGGACTTGGCCCCTCCAGGAACCTTCCTTGAGCCCCCAACACAGGCAGGAGGCAAGGTCTCTTCTTGGGTGCTCCCTCAGCAGGCTACATTTCTCTAATACCCTGGGCTCACCCCGCTGCGATGTAATGACCTGTTCCCTTGTCTGTTTCCCATGTAAGGCTGAGAAGCAGTAGATATGGGTCTTACTTACCATTTAATTCCCAGCATCTGGCACAGTGCCAGGCACATATTTTTATCTATCATTTAGCTTTTGTACACCTTTTGATTTAAGCCCCTTTGGTTATCCTGGGATTTCCTAGTTGGATACTTTGTGCCACGGTGAATGGGACTGGTCTACAACAGAGAAATAGGCAAGGGCTGCTTGATAGGGTGGTGGTGAGGGCATGGTGCCCTCTAGTGGCCAGGTGCCGGGGCGGCTGCAGCGTCTGGCAAGAGAAAGGGTAGTAGGGTCAGGAATGACTAGAGCACTCTCTAGGAGTGAGTAAATGAGTGGGGTCCGCTGTATCAGCCCTTTCGTCAGTGCGGCTGGAAGCTGTCCTCCTCCATGGGTGCACATAGGGGCTGTTGGCTTAAAAACATTAGAGAAGCTGGAGGAAGCCCAGAGACTGCCCCCTTGTGGACAGAAGGAGGAGCCACGTGGAGGTGCCTTAAAGCCATGAGGAAGGCAGTGACCCTAGGGAAGCGTGTCTCCAGCTCAGTCCCTGACATGGGCCTGAGAACAGGGAGGCCCTTCGGCTAGGGGGCGTGGACCAGTTTTCTCTCGCAGGGAAATCATCTTTGAAATCCTCTTGCTCCTCCCAGCAAGGACTCCCTGCAGTCCTGATATCCCGGGATACGCCAGGCTCCCACACTCCTCTGTGACCTCTAAGCCTGTCCCAGCGCTGTACTTAGAATGTGTCTGCTGTTATAACCTACACAAGACGTGGAATGTCTACATCCGAGGGATGTAGCCATACAGGAAATAACTGAGGAAAAAAGGGTAAAATACCAAACTCCTGAAACAATGCTCTCTTACCAGGCCATGTAGAGAATTCAGAAACCAGTAGAAGTCATTTGGTCCAGCCCTCTGCCTCAGGCCCATACACAAGAGTAGGCAGGTGCTCCTCTTTTTTCTCATCACATAGGACCCGTGAACTGTCTCTTGCCTTTCCCCAGCTCTAGGACCTCCCATCCCCCAGGCCTCCTGAGACACAGGCAGCCAAGGGGAGTGCAGGCTTCAGCAAAAGCTGCCTCTCAAGGAATCGCTCCCTCTCCACCAAGGTTCGCTGCCTGGAATTTAACTTACACCTCCTTCCTTGCTGCTGCATGAACCCATGTCCCCAAGTTCTGTCCCCCTCCCCTGAGCTAGAGAGGCGCCCATGAGCATCTACCTGCTTCTCTCAGCCCCACTGAACTCCCACTTCCCCCAGGGTTTTCCTACAGGTTCTATTTTTTTCCAGCTTTCCATCATTTCTTCTATGGGCTCTGGCTCTCCTCCAGAGCTGCCACATCCTTAAATGTGACAGCTAAAATAAGAAGCCTGGAGAGGGCCAAGTGCAGTGGTATGATCACAGCCTGTCTTCATGTGCTGCTTCCTCCTGCCTGGGACCTGTCCCAGTGGCACAGGCCAGCCCTGCCCTGAGGTCACTGTCAGGCACCAGGTCCCCTGGATCTGGGTCCTCTTGGGTTTTCTCCTCACCTCCTCCCGGACTGGTAGGGCCCATGTTTAACTTCTAAATGCCTTGCTTTGTATCTTCCCCGTCCGAATGGGTTGTTGCTCCAATCTGTCAGGCTTCTCCTGAAGTATATTCTGGCTCCCTTGAAATGAGTGTGTCCTTCTTGTCTCCAGTATAAGCCAGGATCCAGTTCTAAGATTTGTTTAACGGGTCTTAGTTCATTCATTGGCTCATTCACTCATCCACTTAGTCAACGGCTACTCCCGGAGTTTCTCCTTTGTGCCAGCCACCCTGCTAGCTTGCGGATGACGCCATGCCTAAGGCAGTCGCTGGCAGCCATGGAGGGTCCCAGGCTTAGCAGGGAACATTGAAATGGGCCAAGGGCTGCCTGAGGGTCTGTGGGAGAATATAGGAGGGGGACTAACTGTCTCTCTGGGAGAACTAGCTCAGAACAACTGGATTTCCATCGGTCCAGGTATGCTATGGTAAAAACAAAAAACAAAAATACACACAACCAAAACAAACAAACAAACGAAAACAAATAAAACACCCCAAATCTCAGTATCCTAATACAGTGAAGTTTTTTTCACACATGCATTGTAGGGTAGGTTGTGTGACTGTCTGGGCCAACCGTTCTCTCTATGGGGATCCCTGCTGCTTTTATCTTATGGCATCACGGCACCCTGTGTAACCTCCCAGGTGACTGGGACAGGGAGAGGAGGGCTCAGGGAAGTCACATGCTGTTAAGTGCCTTGGACTGGAAGAGACCCACGTCGCTCGTGCCCACATGCCATTGGCCAGGACTGGTCACATGGCCCAGGTCAGGTGCAGGGGAGGCTGGGAGATACAACCTTGCCACATGCTCAGTGGGAGGAGATGGACCAGGAGCACATGGTGTTGTCTCTCCTGCAGCGGCTCATGTGGTCGGAGCTCAGAAAGAGATCACTGAGTCACCATCACCACAGTCAACCTCTCTTCAGCCGCCTGTCTTTAAAGCAGCTCTTGGTCCTAAAGAACAGGGCCAGGACCAGGGCCAGAGGCCTGATAACGTCCTACCCAGGGAAGGTGTGGAATAGGCTCACACCCTAGAACTAGTAGTGGGACCTGGGCTAGGTGGCCTCATAGTCTCAGTACAGGGTGGTCTGGGATCCCATTGTCTCGGTCTTGGGGAACCCCTGCTCCACCACTCAGGGGGCTGGTCACTGCAAGCTGCCCTCCCCAGCCTCCTTGTCAGCTGGGCTCCGCCTCCCTGGCGGGGAGTGCAGGCCGGGGAGGAGCAGCAGGGTGTGGACCCCTCCCTCCCAGAGGAGCAGCTATGGCCCAGCTCCTGCCCTAGGCGCCGTCACAGTCCCAGCTAGCGCAGGTGTCCCCAGCTCCCAGGCTCTGTCAATACTCCTCTTCTCTTTCTCTCCAGCCTGAGAGCTGGCAGTGGCTTCCTAAGGTCACCAGACCCTAAGTCACTTCACTGCTCCCTGTGGCTCCTGGATCCTCCAACATCTGTGGAATTAGGGCCCCCGCATTACGTTCCCTCCATTGTGTACTTGACTTGATTTCTGTTTTCCCACTGAGGTCAGGACTGATACGCCATCTACTTGACAGGACTTTGGTAAGAGAGGAGAGAGGGAGAAAGGAGTGGGTGTTAAGTGAGACAGAAAAATATGAAAAATAGAGATCGGTACAAATCATGGTCTCCTTCCTGACCCTCTTTGGGGTCTCCAACACAGACATTCACCCTCCCAAGGCCAATGTCCTCCAAATGGGTCCTTGGGAATAGCAGGTGGGTGGAGGGGGATAAACATGCAGTAGAACAAGCTCTGGCTGATGCACTCCCAGGTTGGTCCTGAGGCAAAGGGAAAACAGGCGGAGTTGAGTCCTCCAAGTTAGAAGATAATTTTTTAGGAGCTTCATGCAAGCAAGGCCGGGAGTGCCCCATTCATCCTGAAGCCCTGTGCCGGGAAAGCTCATGGGGGAGACGTCTGGGTACAGGCAGGGCCCTGCCATATCACATAAATCACCGTCAGGAAGGCGACCAGCTTCCCAGCCAATGCGATGAGCTAACTCAGCCATCCATCCTGGCCCAGCTCACAGCGTCTGGCCACGCAGGCAGCAGCCAGCCGGAGTTCGCTGTATGCAGAAGAACAGCTCCGAGGTGGGCCAATAAATAACATCAGAAACCATAAATACACCTGCTGGCCTCACATGGGGTGAACATGCAGCCCCCTAGGGAGCTGGGCTCTGCTTCCAAAGAGGTGATTAAATTCCAAACCAACGCAGCACACTGTCCCCCAGAAAGGGAGGGACAGGATGCTGAGCTTATGGGAGGGGGATAAGATGGCAAAATATTAGAAAACCGAGGGATTTCAGAGTGAGGATCGGAACTTCAAAATTGCAAGGTAGCTCCCCAGTGGCTCTCAACGATGGCTGCGCATTGAGATTACCTGTGGTGCTTTCTGAGCACTAGAAAGGCCAGCCTCCCCTCCCTAGTCCCGGAAGAGGCTGACTCCGTAAAGTTGATGGGGGTGGACTCCTCAGGTGGTTCTGAAATGCACTCCAGTCCAGCAGCTTCTAGTTCCACTGATAAGGAACTCAGGGGTTCTAAGACAGGCGAAGGGGTTCTTCCACTTAAATGGAATCTTGCAGCTTTTCCCAATGCACAGAAGAAATCAAGTTAATGAATAGAATGTTCTGTATTTAAAGTTGCTCCCCCATAAATTTTCCCTCTCCTTATGGCACTTGCTGCTACATGCCTGCCAGTAATCAGTGAGAAACCAGTATAAACAGAAAACTTCAGAAACCATTGATTACGTCTACTTTGACAACTTTTTTTTTTTTTGGTAAGCTCATGTGCTTGAGCTTATGTTTTTGTATTGAGTTTCTAGCACAGATTTAATTAAAGGTAACATTTCTAGGCAATAGAAGCTCTGGATAATAAAATCAGGTAGCTGTCCCTTCAAATCTTCTTTAGAACAAAGTAGGTGAGGTGTTAATAAACCAGACTCCATCTTTTGACCACCCTCAGGGTGCCCATAACTCAGGTGGTGCCGCCCTCCTAGAGGTCAAGCCCATGTATCCCAGAACTAGTCCTCCAGGGGTCTACTAGTCTGCCAGTTAGACATGTGACCTTGAATAAGTAATTCACCTCCTGTACCTCAGTTTCCCCACCAGGGGCATGGGGATAATAAATAGTCCCCACATCACATGGCTGCTCCAGGGACTAAACCAACCTGTGCATCTGAAGCTCTTCCTTAGTAACGCTATTAGCTGAACACATGTGAGGACTCGGTGGGGTGTGGGATGGCAGAGTTTGTATTTTTAAAAGAATACTTTAGACAAAGGAATAGTCTTTTTTCCCATTCGTTTTATTTTTTAACTTTATTTTTTGAGAGGGGTTTTAGGTTCACAGCAAAGTAGAAGGGAAAGTACATAGATATCCCACATACCCTCTGCCCTCACGTATGCACAGCCTCTCCCATTACCAACATCCCCCACCAGACTGATAGACTTTTTACAACTGATGAGCCTACGTTGGTACATCATAATCACCCAAAGTCCATGGTTTTACTCAGGGCTCACCCTTGGTGTTGTATACATTCTGCGGGGGCAGACAAATGTATGACATATATTTGTCATTATGGTGTCATTCAGGGTCATTTCACTGCTTTCTGACCCTCTGAGCTCTGTCTATTCATCATTTACCCCACCCCTACTCACTGCCAACTGTAAATCTTTCTCCTGTCTCCATAGTTCTGCCTTTTCCAGGATGTCATCTAGATGGACTCAGGCTGTAGCCTTTTCAGACTGGCTTCTTTCACTTAGTAATACATTTAAGTTTCCTCCATGTCTTTTCATGCATTGGTAGCTCATTTGTTTTCTGAGTAATATTCCATTGTCTGGATATACCTGTTTAGTTATCCATTCATCTACCCAGAGACATCTTGGTTGCTTTCAAGTTTTGGCAATTAATGAAAAAGCTGCTATAGACATTAATGTGCAGACTTTTATATGGACCTGTCTTCAACTCCTTTGGGTAAATACCAAGGGCAGTAATTGCTAGATCATATGATCTGTGATGTTTGGCTTTGTAAGAAACAGGCCAATTGTCTTCCAGAGGGGCTGCACCATTTTGCATTCTCACCAGCAATGAATGAGAGTTCTAGCTGCTCCACATTCTTGCCAGAATTTGATGTTGTCAGTGTTCCGGATTTTGGCCATTGTAATAGGTATATAGTGGCATTTCCTCGTGTTTTAATTTGCATTTCCTTGGTCACATATGATAGGGAACATCTTTCATATGCTTATTTGCCATCCACATATCTTCTTTGGTGGGGGGTCTGTTAAGATCTTTGGCCCATTTTCTAATGAGGTTGTTTCTTTGTTTATTTTTTAGTGTTAAGGGTTCTTGTATATTTTGGATAATAGTTCTTTATCAAACCTGTCTTTTACAAGTATTTTTTCACAGTCTGTGGCTTGTCTTCTCATTTTCTTGACCTAAGTTTTTGATCACCCAATAGTACAGGAATGCTCTCCTGAAAATCTAAACAGTGTAGCGGTATGTAGAATTAAAAGTAACAGTCTTTCTTTAGGAAACCACCCCACCCCAATGCCACTTCCCCCAGAGAGATGTCTACTGTTCTCCAAGCAGTCCGAGTCCTGCCAAACCTTTTCCTGGGAATCCACAGGTAGCTAAGACATACATCCGGCTCTCTAGAGACTGACAGTCTGGCAGACAGACAAGAAAATAAAACTCAGTGGAGTGCTGACTGGAAGAAGGCATCTCAGAGGAAGAAGCGCCTGTAGTTCTCCAATATTCCCTGTGAGGAAGGTGCCAGTGTGATTCTGGTGCCAGGTAAGGAGGTAACCCATGCGTTCTCAAACTGTGGTCCCCAGAACGGCAACATCGGCATGAACATCACAGAGAAGCTTGTTAGGAATGAAGTTCTCGGGTGACCCGGATCTGTGAATCAGAAGCTCAGAGAATGGGGTCCAGCAATCTGAGTTTTGACAAGCCCTTCAGGGGTTTCTGGTATCCCCTGAAGGTTGAGCCTCACTGTCCTAGAAGAACTAATCTCTCTAAAGTCATTCCCTTAGACTCCCTGTCCTTCCACCTATAAACCAACAAGGACTCCCGACAAGCTGTGGAGCTGCCCAGGGGTGTGATACCATGCTGGGAGCTCATCCACAGAGCTGCCCACTGGGCAGGGTTGGGGTGCAGGTGCAGAGGAATCATTTTAGCCATTTCACCTTTGGGCCTGACCTTTTCCCGGGAGACATGTCTCAGCCCCGTCACTTTGCCTAAGGAAGTGTCACTGCACAACGCTAACTGATTCCTCTAGAGGACTCTGCAGACTGCACACACCATCTATAATGAATAAGCCCATTTCCTGTGCGAGTCAGGCAGGAGTCGGTACAGATTAGCCCTGGTAATGGAGTTAAAGTCGAGCTCATATGTTTGCAAGATTATTGAGAAGTCAGAGTCCCTCGTGCAGCTCTGTCATTGGAAGCCGAGCAGGGAAGGCAGCAGGATGTTCCCTTGGTTGAGAATGAGTACTGAGTGCATGTGTGCATGTGTATTTTCATGCAGACATCTTTAGGAGAGAAAGAGGAATATGCAAGCCTCGTTCCAGAGCCAGAGACCCTGACTTGGTGCAGTTCTGGCTGGTGCCCTTTGGCCTCTTGCTCTCCACACCAGCCTCACCCAGAACCCAGTTCTGGGTTCTAGCCCTGATCCCCAGCCAGGTGGGGGCGTTGGGAGAGCTCTGTTGTGAACTAATCTTTCTTTCTTCCAAGGTTCACCCATTCCTGGATTCTCACATGTTCAGATCAGAAAGGAACCATTATCTACTATTAAATCAATTTCGATCCTCCAGGGGAAGCTGTCTGAGAAAGGGTGAACTACCCACAGGGGAAAGGCTCACTCCTGCTCAAAGAGGCACTCTCCCTGGGACTCTCCCTGAGTTACCATGGCCACCGCTTGCTGCCCTGGGGTCATGAGGGCTCCTTTAAGGCTATTCCCCAACTAGGCCACATTTTCTTTCATTCTTGCTTCCGCTGGCAAAGTTAAAAGAGGCTTTACTGGAAGCTCAGGAATACAATAAGAAGAATAAATATACAATGTCACATACAGCTGCCCAATCGGACTCACAGGGGCTCTCCTTCCCTGGGGTGGCCTGTGCCTTTCCCTCCCCTCTGCACGCCAGCCTCGTTGGCCTGGGTACCATCTAGGTTCCCACTGCTGAGAGAGCCTGGACAGCAGCCCCCTGTGGTCGGGATCCAGGCGGGGGAGGCCCAGAGAGAGAAAGATATTCCTTCTGGCTGTCTAGCAACTGCCTTAGAGCTCTGGGTCACTGACAGGGTTCTACTCTTCTAGGCAGGCTGAGGAGTGTAGGAACATTCTCTTTAGGGGGAGTCCTATCCCTTCCCCACAAAGGTGTGGTCCCAACAGGCTCCAGCAGTTTAGGTCCCAACACAGTAAATCTAAATCAACTCCAAAGATAGAGAACCAAGAGCCATTATTCTGGAAACACGCCCACAACCTGCTTGGTCCCTAGATGGCCAACACAGGTCTTTACCAGGCTGCTACACCTTCTGATGCTGGCCTCATGCCCAGAGATGCACATGGTCCTGCCTTCTCCCATCCCTCCCCTCCCTCTCCTCTTAAGGTGGATGGTCTTGTTTCCCATCCTGGGGCTCTCAGTCTCCTTCCCCAGTCAAGGTTAACCTCCCAATGCCTGAGACATGACACGGGAAGCTACACTAAGGGTTTCTAGAATGACTTGAAGTTATGTAAGAATCTGTAGCAAACATGGGCCTACACCCACACAGAACATGGTCCAGGGTTGGGGTGGGCTTGCAAGGTGCCAGCTGTGAGTGTCAGCCAGACCCCAAGGAGGAGAGCCCCAGGGCTCAGACCCCAGCTGCTCCTTCCTGGGAGAGCTCAGGTTTTGGGTGAGCACGTGTTGTTCCTTACTGGAGAAGTTAAGCCCCCTCTTTGCTGAAAACTTTATGGCTCCCGACACCTACTTTGGGTAAAATCCAAACAGCTCAGCACCACCCACAGGCCATCAAGGTCCTTGCCCTGCCTGGGTGTCTAATCTCCATCGCCAAACCCGCCCCCATGATACTTGGCTGTACCCACACCTATCCGTACGTCTATCTGACCTATCCTGTACAAATGTGGGCTCTCTGGGAGCCCTCCCTGAGTGCCCAGGAGTTCCTTGTGCAATTCTGCATTCCCAGGGCACCCAGAGTGCCATCATTTCTCCAATGGGACTTTGGTAATGGTTTGTCTAGGAGCCCGACTCCCACCGCAGGCTGCAGGCCTCTGGCAGGGGTGGCGGATGTTTCCCTGTACATCTTTGTTGGCCCACAGCCCAAGCACTGGAGGGCCCGTGAGAGACACCGAACACACAAGGGGCCGATGAAGCTCAGCCTGAGCCCTGGCTGGGGACCCCCATGGAGCTTGGGAGACTGTGGATTCCCCAGGGACCAAGCCCCTCCAAGGGCAACCATGCTTGTCTCCTAGCAGGACCCACTTTCATTGCCAAAATGCCTTTTTTCTCCCAAAATGCTAAAGCAGAAACTGCGGGGGAAGGAAACGCGTGGAAGCCCACTAGATGACTTGCCTTATTGTTTTTCAGCCAGGCGTCCCTGGAGGGGTCAGAGCCCACCCTACTCCTCCCACCTGCCAGATGGCTCCTTTGAAATAGGCAGGTCTAATTTTATAATCAGAAGGAGGCTGCAAGGATGGAAAACTCCTGCTTCAGGGACTTTAATACCCTTGCATCTTGCAGGATCAAGGCTCCTTCCCAGAGAGTAAGGCCTCAGGCCCAGAGCCGAGATAGTCTTCAGCCATGGGCTGAAGTGTTGGGCGTGGGGTATGGTGAGGGAGGGGGCCTGTCTCAGGGTGTGGCAGCAGCCCCAGCTCCCCCGGATACACCCCTGCCCACTGATGATAAACCTGCTTAAAGGCCCAGCATGGGCACTTCACTATCTGGACCTTGGGTTTAGACTCTAGAATTCAGATGTCCCTGAGAGGGACAGCGAATTAAGCAATTATCAGTATATTCTTCAGGGAACATTGCTTTAATAGATAATGAGGACTTAGCTGGGGCTGCTGTAACAAAATGCCACAGACCGGGTGGTTTAAACAACAGGAATTTATTTCTCACACTTCTGGAAGCTGGAAGTCTGGAATGAGGGAACCAGGGTAGCGGGGTTCTTATGAAGGCCCTCCCTTGGCCTGCGGAAAGCCTCCTTCTGGCTGTGGCGTCAGAGACAGCGCTCTGCCGTCTCCTCCTCTTCTCGTAAGGACACCGACCCCACCCTCATGACCTGATTGCCTCCCCGAGCCTCCCTCTACAAACATGGTAAGGTTTTGACATACGAACCCGGGGGGACACGGATACTCAATCCATAGCCTTCCACCCCTGACCCCTAAGTTCATGTCCTTCTTGCAAGCAAAATGCATTCCTTCCGTCCCAACCAGTCCCCATAGCCTTAGCTCATTCCAGCATCAACTCTACATCTGACGTCCAAAGTCTCATCTAAACATTTAAACCAGACTCAGGTCCGATCCATCCTGAGGCAAAATCCCTCTCTGTCTGTGAACCTGTGAATCCAGACAAGTTATGTGCTTCCAGGCATAGGACAGACTTTCCCGTTCCAAAATAGAGAAGTAGAATAAAAGGAAGGGGTGACAGGTCCCAAGCAAGTCCAAACCCAGCAGTGGAGTCTCCATGGGATCTGGTTTTGAAGAGTCTTCTTTGGTTCAACTCTCTGGCTTTTGGATCTCCTGGGAAGGGGGTCCTGCCTCTGCAGCTCTGCCGAGTGGGGATCATGTTCTTGGGTGGCCCTGCCCCCAAGGTTCCTCAGATTGTCCCAGCTCCCAAATTCCAACAAAGTAAACCCCAAAGTTCCAAAGGGGCCTCCTTTCTGGGCTCAACTATTGCACTGAGTTGGGATTCGGATGCCACCTCCCAGTATACCTTACTCCTGAGACAGGTGGCTCTTGGGTGATCAAGGGGAGGTGAGGAGGGCATGCCTAGCAGAGTCAGGGTGTGGAGAGATCATCCTTCCACAGCTTCTGCTGAATGAGGGCTGTCAGTAGAAGCATGGCCATAGAGGGCAGCGGAACCAGGCACAGGACCATGTCTGCAGTGGCCAGACCACAGCAGGAAGGAGGCTCTGTCCTGGGCTTGCATCACTGGTTGGCTAGTTCCTTACTTAACCACTGGATGACTTTGATCCTGCCCATTTCAACTTCTTCACCACTAAAATGGACCCAAACACCTACTTATAGGGTTATCTTGAGTTAGACATTAAAAAGACACTTCAAAGAAGGGCTAATCTAGTTTATACAGTATCTTTTGAGTGGAGGGAAAAAAAGGAACTCTTCCTCAAGACATTTTAGTGCCGTACATTGGGAAATATATCATAATATACTGATATTCTTAGAACAAGATACATCACAGCCATCTGTTATAAGATGGTCATATCAAGCTTTCAAATCTACAAGGTCTCTAAAGTGACTAGTAACCACTAGAGTTGTGCAGTGTACTACCTAAACAACCATATACATATACTTCTACTTGGAGAATGTGAGGCACTATGAACGTATAGGAGGTTTACCTTATTTTTCTAGCCAGGAGGCTTAGGTTAACGCCTTCATTCTTGCAGGGCATTACTCTTGCTATGGCTAAATTGTATCTCACACCTACCACCCCCCCCACCAACCCCCCCAATTCATTTGTTGAAGCCCTGTTTAGTGATAAGGCCTTTGGGAGATACTTTTAGAGGAGGTCATTAGTGTGAGGCCCTCATAATGGGATTAGTGTCTTTGTAAGAAGAGGACACAGCAGAGCTCTCTCTCTGCCCTGTGAGGACACAGCCTGTCTGGAAGCCAGGGAGAAGGCCCTCACGGGAAACCAAGCATATTAGTACCCTGATCTCAGACTTCCAGCCCCCTTGAGAAATACATTTCTGTTGTTGAAGCCACTCATTCTATGTATTTTGTGTGGCAACCCGAGCTGAGTAAGACAGATTTTGGTCTGTTGCATCAAACACCTAAAAACGTGAAGGTGGTTTTAGAAGTGGGAGATGAGTAGAGACTGGAAGAGTTTTGAGATGCCTTCTAGAAATGTAGATGTTAAAGGTGACTCTGGTGAGGCCTCAGATGGAAACAAGGACTGGGTTATTGGAAACTAGAGGAAAGGCACAAGCCTTGGACTTGTCTTCTAGCCTTATGGAAGGTGGAGCTTATGAGAGATGACACTGCGTTCTCAGCCAAGGAGATTTCTAAAACACCTGTAGGGAGATACACTGAGAAATGAATAAAGACTTCTACCTCAAACCTGGATGGGGAGTCCTCAGGTTCTCTTTAGAAATAATAAATGAATTAAAGAACAATGCAGATTTCGAGGGTGTGGAACTTTAGTCAATCAAACCTGTGAATGAATAGCTCTTTTCTGAAACTGAGGTATGGTATACATACAATATGCAGATCTTCGGTGTATGGCTTGGTGAATTCGTATCTGTGGACACACCTATGTGACCACACAGTTTTCCTGCGACCCCACAGGATTCCTGGCACCACTTCCTAATCTCCACCCTAGCCCGGAGGTATCTGCTCATCTGATCCCTGTCACCAAGATGGGCTTTGCGTGTTTCTGAACTTCATATAAATGGACTCATACCATTTGTTCTCTTTTGTGTCTGGATTCTTTCAGTCAACAAAATATCTATGAGGTTTCATCCATGTAGTCATGTGTAACAGTAGCTTGTTCATTTTCGGTGCTGGGTAATATTCCACACGTGCATGTGCCACAAATCATGTATCCATTCTATTGTTGACACACATTGGCTTGTTTCTAGTTTGGGGCCATGAATAGAGTTACTGGGAACATTCTTATGCATGTTGTTTCTTGGACGTAAGCTCTCATTTTTCTAGGGTAAATACCTGGAGGTAGAACTTCTGGGGCTTAGAGAGGGTTTCACATATGGTTAGATTATTTGGGGCCAGGTCAGAGAAACTTGTTTCAAGGGCCCACTCTACCTGGGTTTGACCTTGGGATGCCCACTTGTCCTTTCTGGGCCTTAGCATTCTTCATCTGTAAATTGGGAGCTAAGAATATCCTTCAGGTGGTCAGTATAGGACTTAAAAGAGATACTACTGATGAAGTGGGGAGTTTAGTAACCATAATGTTGCACATGTAACTGTAGATTAATGATACCAAAAAAAAAGAGATATTACTTGTTAAGCACCTTATGCAGTGCTTACCACACTTAAGAAAATGATATTTGCTGTCTCGTTCACTCCCCCATTCATATTTCACTAACTTAAGCTCAGCCTCCCCTCAGGAAAACAATGGCTCAAAATCCATTCTTGTGCTCATCACCCATAGGCTAGGTGAAGCATGTGAATGAGGCCCTGCCTTCAAAGCTGTGTCTTGTCCTAGAATGACCTGCCCTCTGTGGTGGATATGTATGGTTTATTCTGCCCAGAACAGTAGCCTCTTCTGGGAATGCTCCTGTGAAACATATGGTTCTGGTTCTGGGGAAGACTGCTAATCAAGGACCCCATGCCTGCCCACACCCCTAACTCCAGCTATAGCCATCAGCCTATGAGGGATCACATGACACAAGCTTGGCCAGTCAGAACCCTTCCCTAGGATTTTCAGACAGGATCTCAGAAGAGAGAGCCCTTCCACCTACAAAGTGAAGAGAAAAGGTTGGTGCCATTAGAGTTTACACAGAGAAAGGCTGGAAAGCAGAGGAGAGGGAAAGAGACAGAGCTGCTGACATTCACGTCTTTCTTTCCAGGTATTCCTGAGGCCAGCTTCTTTGTCAGCCTTCTAGGTTATTTGTTCACATGAGACAATAAATACCCTATTGTTTTTAAGCTACCTTGGGTTAAGTTTCTGCTCCCATAATAGTTATGACAAATATATCCTATATGAAGGATTCAGACCAAGGACCATTGAGGGTATCTCCTTAATCTTCCTTCAGCCCTATCTACCTGGCTTTCTCTTTGCACTAAAATGTCACAAGCATGCTCTTTGCTCTTGAAGTCATTCTTTAAGCACACACCTAGTTTGCCCCAGCCTGAGCACGGGCTCTGGCTATACAGGAGGCAAGTGGCTGGCCCAGCCCCTGACCTGGAGCTTTGTAGCTTCCCTGCACGATTTCTCATCACTGCTCTCTGATTTATGCTCCTTTCCTTGGGATGGTATTGACAGACAGAAGATCTGATAGAGTCTCTCCAGGTCATCTATTTAAGGCTCCAGGTGTTGTGTTATATGAAGTATGATCATTCATAGGCTGATGGCTATCGCTGGAGTTACGGGTGTGGGGAAGGAATGGGGTCCTTGATTAGCAGTCCTCCCCAGAACCATATGTTTCACAGGAACATTCCCAGAAGATGAGGCTACTGTTCTGGGCAAAACAAACCATACATGTCACCACAGAGGTCAGATCATCCCACTGGCCCCAGGAAGATCAGCCTTGCTTGACTGCTGTCTAACCAGATGGTCTCCGAAAAGTCTAACATTGTGTTACCAGCAGTTTTCACCAGGGGCAGGTATTCAGTGAGAGTGAGACACCTTGACTCTGAAGCCAAAGACCAAATGAGATTGAGGAAGGAGGGAGGAGAGCTCTGTCCATCCTTGCCCCAGCACCTAAGGGACACCCTGATTGTCCATTAAACCAACTGCCCAACATAGCCCCTGCAAGGGGGATGCCTGGACACCAGCTATGATAGATTGCTTCATTTGGCCATAGTTCTTTATCTCTCCTTGTACTCACACCCTTTGCCATATAACGCTGTTGTGTGTTCTCACCTAGATGGAATGATAGCTGTCTCTTGACTCTCAGCTTGTTTTGTGCCTGGCTTTGTCCAGTGAGATATTTTTGTGCAAGACACAAACGAGGCTTGAAAATGTAACCTCCTGAACCTCTGGCTTGGCCACAAGAACATGTCCAGGCCAGCCTGCTGGAGGATGAGAGACATGTGGAGCAGAGCCAAGTCACCCCAGTCCTCTAGCCAACCCAGCTCCAGACACATGGGTAAATCCAGCCAAGGCCAGAAGAACCACACAGCTAAGCCCAGCCTGAACCATGGATCTACTAGTTAAGTGTTCATGGTTTAAAGCCACTGAGTTTTAGAGTAGTTTGTTAGGCAGCGTTAATTGTACAACACATAACTAATACAGCAGCTATAACGTGGAGATTGTCAAGCACACATGTGCAGATTAACCAGTTAGAGAAGGACGCTGAACCACTGAGAGGTCTGAGCTGAGATATTTGAAGCAAAGAATTTTCTGAGAATTGCTTCTCAGGGCATATAGTAATTAAAGTGAATGTTAACCACTTGTCAGGTTGAGGAATGTGCTTTAAGGATAGGTAAAATTCAGTTGTAATCAGCTTGATATAGCAGTGAGAGTTGCTAAATCAGAAAACAACTTTAGTTGTTAGTCACATGAAATATTTCTCTTGCAATAAACTTGCAAAGAACATGAGCTCATGGTTCAAAATCACCAAACACACAAGGAAACAAGCCACCATGAGCAAGATGTATCAGAAACAACAAATGGAAGGATCAGGTCACCACAAATAGGAACTACTGTAATCACCAGATACCCCAGTACAAACATAGTACATTTAATATGCTTAAAGAATTAAAAGGGGGTTGAAAATATGGTGTAGCAAAGAAGAGCTATCAGGGTTGACCAATCTGCAAAAGAACTAAATATAACTTTCATAAATGAAAAAGAAAAAAGTGAAATTAACTCAATAAAAGGGACAAAGGGCAGGTTTAGGCATTGCTGAAGTGAGAATCTGTGAACTGGACAATAGTTTGGAGTTGACCCCATTGCCTAGGAAATGGGGTCTTTGGCATGAACAGACTAGATGTTAGCTGTTGGAGAATTGGTGCCAGCTGGACCCAGCCAGGTACCATGCTGTTCCCTACAGTAAGAGGGGCAGATGGAAAAGTATTAGCCATTCTACTTTCTCTGTTAGGGAGGAAAGAGCTGTGGGGACAGAGAAGCAGGGGGAGGTCTGGTCTGGCAGAATGTACCTAGTAGTAAAATTAGTTATATAGGGAGGGCCTGTTGGAGTCACAAAATGCTTGCAAAGACAGCCACAACAGGTGTTCTGGTTATCTGCTATGTGACACCCCACACCAAAACTTAAGCTTAAAACAGCAATAGCAATATGGGGGAAGCTTACCCCCTCTTTGCCTCAGTTTCTCCATCTGTTAAATGGGATAACAACAGAACTCTCATAGGTTTGTTGTGAGGATTCAGTCATTTAATAGAGGTAGATCTTAGAACAGTGCTTGGCTCATGGCAATTGTTATGTAAGATAAACCAATATTGTTAATAGGCTGTTTCACAGAAAAGTGCTAGGAACAAAATGGCCAAATGGTGTGTGTCGGAGCTCTGAAGTGAGGCAGACTTCCAGTAATGGGACCTTACAGTAATGAGGATTCTCCTGGGGGCAAAGGGTCACAGAGGCCCTGGAAGTGCACCGGGGGATTGAGGGGACCCTTGGTGCAGCAGGAAGGTGTCCTTGGAGTGGAGACAGCGGTGTCACAGCCCTGGCCTGGAGGTCCTGCAGGGCTCGGAGGCAATACCAAGTTCAAACACTGTAAAATGCTCTGCAGTGTTGTTCAAGCAGTAAAAATAGTGAGGAGTCCTGAGGCTACTTAGAACTAGAGCAACTGTTTTCTCCTTAATGAGCTACCATACGCGGAGTTTAATTAAAACTGCAAGATCATCCTGAGAATGTGGACTGGAGCAGTGTGGAGGGCCGTGGGCACACGCATTTGTCTGCCAGGGCCGGGGTGTCCCTCAGAGGCCCGGTGCGGCTGTACTGCCACCCTGTCCTCTCATGCAGGCCGCCCTCGGCCTCCCAGCCGGAGGAACATCGTAACTGCTTCCCCCTTCTCATGAAGATTCACACCCCACCTGCTTCAAATATCTGTGAGGGAGGGAGCATAGGGCAAATTACTTTGCCTCTTTGAGCCTCAGTTTCCCCATTTGGATAATGAGTCCTCTTTCAGAAGGTTGTTGTTAGATCAAGTGAGAACCGCACTGGAGGTGCCCTCCCATCCCTGGACATTCCTGGTCAGAACGATTGATGCTTTGAAGGTTGCAGGCATTGCTTCCCAAGCCAAGTCCTGTGAGGTGCTCCTTGAAGAGGGTGTTCCAAAATCAAATAAGTTTGAGAAATGCTCTGCTTGCCATACACTCCTCCCCACTTGCAGGGTTGCAAGCACATAGGGATTTTAAAGGTTCTGAGAAGTCCTGGTGTGAAGAATCCTGCTTTGTTTGACACAGTGTCTTCTAAAATGTCTCTCTGTGGAAAGTCTTCTGTATTTGTTTGCCTTTTAGCATCATGGAGGACAGTCTCTCGGAAACACTGGGTGGCAGACAGCACATGCACAAAACTGCTTAATTTCCCTGAACTTGTTTCTCCACCTTGGAGGTTGCTGGGAGGACGAGAGGTGGTGCACACGAAACAGCCTGCCCAGGGCCTGGCCCCCGACGGGAAGGCAGTGAGTTGAAGCTGCTGTGACTTACACATGCACAGACACAGGGAGTGACACTGAGGGCTGCAGATACTAAAGGTGAGAACTGAGACAGGGCTTGACCACGCAGGGCGAGACCAACACAGGCTGGGTGGGGCTGAACCTGGCGTCCTTAAATCTCTTGCCCCCAACAGGGGGACTGTTCCAAGCATTAGGGGCAGAGCTGGGCCTGCCG
The DNA here is from genome assembly GCA_032199065.1 of Smutsia gigantea. Taxonomy (NCBI): domain Eukaryota; kingdom Metazoa; phylum Chordata; class Mammalia; order Pholidota; family Manidae; genus Smutsia; species Smutsia gigantea. The sequence continues at coordinate 75,074 of JAVSCE010001236.1, forward strand.
GAGAGAGATAAGTGGCCTTGCTAGGGGCGTGGAGGACTAGTGGGTACAGGGGCAGGGAAGGGAGTCATTCATTAACACCTCATTCCTCAGGTGTTTATTGACCACCTACTACACGCCAGGCACTCTTACCAGAGAGGACACATCAGTGAGCAAAACAATGTCCCTGCCCTCCTGGAGCTTACACTGTCAACAAACAACAAAAATTTAATAACATGTTAGGTGAGGATAAATGCTAGGAAAAAATAAAGCAGGTTAAATGGGTGGAGTGAGGGGTGGTTGTTCTTTTTGGTAGGGTGGTTAGGGAGAGCCTCTTTGAAGAGGTAGCGTGACTAGATATTGCAAGGAGGCAGGTGATTTCAGACTCCCTGGCTCATTGTCATCAATAACCTCATCATCTGTCGGCAGGTTATCTGGCAGGCCTCCTTACCTGCCCAGCTAGGGGCCTTTCAGGATCCACTTTCCTTTCCAGGGTGCATTTCCAAGAATTGCCACAAGGTGGAGTAGTAACTCTAACCGGGGCGAGGGCTGAGAGTTTGTAGATCATCCAGAAGACTCTAGAACCCGAAGCCCCCGCCCCTAGAATCCTGTCAGGGTTGAGGATGATCCCCAGCTGACTGCACACAGGTGTCCCATATAAATGGGTTGCAAGCATGACCAACGTTGTGGTGGGGGTCTTTGGCTATCTGTCTGAGGCTTGGGGGTCAGGGAGGGAGAGGGAGAGCCCCAGGGAACATCAGGGAAGCTGAGGGAGGGAAGAGTGGACAGGCCCCCAGCACAGGATCCAGGGTGTCCCAGGGCTGAGACTGGCATGGCTTCCAGGAGAGCAGCTCCAGCCAGGTCTTGCTTTCTTCCATATGGGCTTGAAGACACTCATCTGCCTCTGGATGTGGGAAAGGCAGATGAAGAAGAAGGAAAGGGAGAGGGAATTGGCTGTAAAAGCTGAGCCCTGACTTCAGCACAACCAGGCTGGAGGTAGTAACAAGCTATCTGTGTGCGTTTTAGGCCCTGCTAGTTGCTCCTATAAATTCATTTTAGCATTAAGAGGGGGCAGCTGCGAGCTTGCTGGTTGCCTGCCCCGATCTGGGAGAAGGGGACCTGCTGAGACCCCACCCCTGTTATCCCGTGGGCAGTAGCTGCAGGACAGCCCCTGATCACAAAACTTCAAAGACCCCTCCCCTGCCCCGTTCCTTCTATGGGGAGGATTAATTATCTCCCAGACGCAGCCCAATGAGGCACAATTCCAGGAGTTTTTCTGACATATGCTCCCAACATCGTGCAAGCAGATGCTGTAGTGTTCTCTCTGAGGATCCCCAGGTAGGGAGAACAGTTTCCCCGGTGAGGTTTTTTGCTTTTCTCTCAGAGAAAATCCATTTCACATTGCTTTGTGATTTCACTAACCTGAGGACTTAGGTGTAGGTCCACCTGTACCCTGACTTTCATCATTGCAAATAATACTTACCTGGCAGGGTCATCTGGTCGACCAAATAAGAGAATCCCCCTAATAGCACCTGGCACCTCAGCAGAGATAGATAATTAGTAACTGCCTTTATGTCTAGTACAGGCCAGGCACACGTTCGTATCTATGATCCTGTTCATTCCACGGAACAGCCCTGTTTGGGGCATTCCTCCTTTTTGTCTTATTTTATTAAATTTTTTTCCTCAAGAAATATGTGAGAACACTCTCAACATAACAAGCCAAGCACTGCATCGGTATTTGGAGTAAAATACAAATGTGCCTCCTGACCACCCCATCCTGCCTCCCCACACACAGCATATTCCCCAGACAGAGGCAACTGCTTGTGGAGGTTTGGTATTTATCTTCCAGACTTGAAAATGACATCCCTTTGTTTTATAGTTCTTGAAGCTGTAAAATTCAGTGCCATGGCAGGCAGGCAGCAGTAGGTGAAGATTACCCTTTGAATGGGTTTACCAGAGAATGAGTAGACCCCACTGTTTTCCTAGGGCAGCGTTTGGTTCCATGTCAACACCCAACGTGCGGTTTGCAAATAAGCTTTATTAAAATAGGCCTTCAGAGAGGGGCTTGGCAACACTTTGTAAAATGATTTCAGTCAAGGCCCAGAAAGTCATCAAGGTTGTATGTGTGTGATTCTCTAACTCACGTTACTATTGAGGGATTGTGGCCTCAGTTCCAAGCTCCAATCAGGGGATGTGGCTGCAGATCCCCGGCACATAATTCTTCAGGCCATGTGGCCTGAGGTCAGGTTAAGCGGATCCTTAGTTTTGAGCTCTGTTTGAGCAGGGAGGACAGGGTCCCATGGGCTCGAGCGACCAGAAGTGGGCCAGCTATGCCCTACCTGCCCGCCTTCCCCCTGCCACCCCAGGGCTGGAAGCACAGCGCTTACGCTGGCACTGAATGTACACAGAGCTGAGGGTCTGCACGCTCTGTGTACGCTCTGCATGCCCTCCTAAACCCATGCTGCGGCTGGGTATGGTGAGGCATATTCCTTTTGAAGATGCTGAGCTTAGGGAAGCAGTGTACCCAGGAACACAGCTGGAGAGACAGTGTTGGGACAGGAGGCTGCCGGTTGAAATCCCAGTCTCAAGGGGAGTCAGTCTTCTATTTCTTCCACTTGCTGTTTTTTCTTCCGTTTTTTTGATACACAAGTAGTATGTGAGTAATGTTCTGGTTATATATAAATAAAAATGAAACTCTTTCAACCTCCAGTAATCCCCTCTTTCCCCATAGGTGACTTATTCATCAAGTGTGTCCTCCCAGACCTTTATACCACACACACATATACATAGGCACTGTGACTTCCCTGTCCCTCGTGCCCAGTTTGGGGTCCTTCCCAGACCCTCTTGTCCTCCCTGCTGGAGCCCAGCACCCATCCTCCTCCTCCTGAGACTCTTTCTGCCCCAGTCCCTTGGCTGGTCGGCAGACTACAGCCCCTTGCCTGATTTGGTAAATACAGTTTCATGTCGTGTCTATGGCTGCTTTCAATGGCCGGGTTAAATAGTTGGGACGGGGTCATATGGCTCACAAGACTGGAATTATGTATATTACATGGCCCTTCACAAAGTTTGCTGACCCTGCTCTAGGCATTCTGTGCTCAACTATTCAGAGGCAGACCAGTCATTTGTGACCCTGACTTTGTGACCTGGTGGACAGCTCCTCCTAGAGCAGGAAGGAGGTGACCCTTGTCCCCTCCCCCTGCACATGCTCCATTGTGCTCCGGCCTCTGGGCAGGGAGTGCGCCCCACCACTGGACAACTACACACAGCCTGGAATGCTAACAGCTAGTCAGTCAGACAGGACGTGAGTCCATCCACTTGAGATAAGGAAGTTCACCTGGAGGTGCTGGCAGGGGTGTTGCGGGGAGGGTGGATGAACCAGGTCCATTCTAGAACAGCGCCTGCCGCTGGGCAGGGGGTGGGGGTGCAGGGAGACATGGAAGGCACAGTGGAGGTTTCAGGAAGCTGGGTAGCATCTCAGGCAACTCTGGGGACTGAGTTCAAGTGCTCCCGGATGCCACTCCTCCAGGGAGCCTCCCCCAGAGATCAGACCATCACAAGACGGGCCTTCCCCAATTCCTGCCGCCGTCGGCCATCCCGGGGACTCTGCTGAAGTCTCTGCCTCCTCCTCCACCTCTGCCCTGGCTCTGACTTGACCATAAGGTAATGCCTCAGAAACTTCTGGTCCCACCACCTACAGAAGCTGCTCTTTTCAGGGTCACAGTTGACCTGCAGGTGGCTGGATGTCACTGGGTAGTCACTTCCCCATCTTACTGGACCTTCCTGCAGCCTTTGATATAAGTTCTCTTAAATCTTTAAAAACTCTCTCTTCTGGCCTCTGTGACCTCACACTCCGGCTCTCCCTCTCCCTCAGCTCCTTTTCCCAGGAGCCTCCATCTCAGGCCTCCCTCGGGCGCTGGGTATGGTTCTGGGCCTCTGCTCTTTGTTGCCTATATCTTCCTTGGTTCTGTGGCTTTAAATACCACCTATGTGCTCTGCTTTCCATTTCTGTCTCTCACCCTGGTTTCTCCATGAGGCTCCGGGCTCCAGTAAGAACCATCTCCTTGACGTCCGCGCTTGGCCGTCCAGTGGCATCTCAGACCTGGTGTGTCATCCCAAAGCTGGAAACGTGGTTTCCCCACCCCACACCTTCCTGTCCTTGCCCTTCCATTCTCTCGCGTGCACTATCTCCCACCCATCACTCGAGCCCCCCGGATTAAAAGTCATTCCAGGTTTTTCCCTCTCCCTCTCCCTTCCCATCTGCAGGAGCAGTAAATTCCGCTGGTTCCAATTCAGAACATAGCCCAAATCTACCTTCAAACCTATGTCTCCAGAGCCCCTGCCCCATTCCACACATGGTCCTTGCTTGTGTGCGTGGTTACGGTTGCCTCCTAACTGGCTTCCTGCCTCTTAGGTGCCTGGGGGATATCTGGTTTTACACATGAATTGTGGCAATCATTCTCCCGCTCAAATGCTACCATGACTAACCACTGCATTTAAAATAGCACACACTCCGTGACCCTCCTGGCCATGCCATCTTCCCGCCCCTTCCCTCTGAGCTCCAGCCGCACCGGCCTGTGGTCCCACTGTTGGCTGTTGTCCTTGCTGGCCCCTCCATGCCTGGGATGCTCCTCTCCGGCTGGTCCCATGGCTAGATCCTTCTTGTCATTCCTGTCTCAGGTCCAAAGGCATCTCCTTCGTAAAGTCCTCCTTGTCCAGCAGATCCAGATAACCCCCACCTGCCTCACCACTTCCTACCATGTCACGCTCATTTTCTTCGGAGCAGGTATCACTAGCTGAAATGACATTGTTCACTGATGTTTTGAGAGGTTCTGGAGCCCAGCTACGTGGGTGCTAATCTCAGCTCAACTGTTTCTAGCGGCGAGCCCTCTGATGACCAGTATGGTGTCTCTGTGCCTCAGTTTCCACATCTGTGAAACCGGGGTGGTGTTGATATAATCAGGCCAATAAGCCAAAGCTGACCCACTGGCTGTTTTTGATTGGCAAGGTAAGAATGGTTTTACATTTTTAAATGGTTGAAAAAAATCAAAAGACCAATATTTTGTGACCCATGAAAATTATATGAAATTAAAATTTTCAGTGTCCATAATAAAGCTTTATTGGAATATAGCCACATCCATGCATTTCCATATTGTCTAGACCAGCCTCCCTATTCCTATGGCACAGTTGAGCAGTTCCGACAGATTGCATGGTTGGTAAAGCCTTAAATATTAAAGACTAAGGTGTTTACTACCTGGTTCTTTACAGAAAATGTTTGCTGATCTCTGATATAAATATCTGCCATCTAGGGTTGAGATAAATGAATTAATATGTAGAATTCTTAGAACAGTATCTGATATAGACACAAGTAGATAGAGATACTTAGCTAGATAGAGATGTAGATTTATATCAGCAACATGAAAAGTATCCGTTGTTGTTTAATATCTTTTGTCCCTCTATCAGCCTGCGCAACAGAATCTCCTGCAGTGAGACAACTGGTCTGCATCTACACTGTCTCATGCAGTAGCCACCAGTCACATGCAACTATTGCACATTTGAAATGTGGGTGTGTGACTAAAGAACTGGATTTTTAATTATAATTATAATTTCTATTTTAATTTAAAACGCCACCTGTGGCCCATGGCTACCCTCCTGGACACAGTGGCTCTACAGCAAAATCCCCCTGAGAAAATGCATGCCTGGCGTACAGGACATGCTCGATATACGCCAGCTGGTCTTGCTTCCTCCCTGCTTCTCTTCCCCAGGCTCTGTTCTCCCCCTCCTCTCTCTTCTCATGGCCCACTGCTTTTCATCGCTTTTTGTCGCACGGTCTCTCCCTGGGGCTCACTCACTCTCTCTCCCCACCATCGTGTTCCCCCTCCCTACCTGCCCAGACCACGGGCCCTCCCTCAGACAGTGTCCATTGGCATCCACACCTCATCCTCAGCGACTTAGCTGTGGCTGTAAATCAGTCCCGATAATTCACCATCTGGTCCCAGCCCTTAGCCTGGAACAGAGGGAGCCAGGCCAGGTGGATTTTGGCTGGAAGCAGGTTGAGTAACCAGGCCCCTCGGTGCAGCAGCTCCATCATTTCTGAGGCTGGCGTGGTTCTCACATGGTGCCTGGTGCCAGGAGTCCATGCCAATCACAGGGGAGCAAGGGGGCGACAGAGGGTGGAGAGTGGCCAGGAGCCTGGCTGCAGGTGCCGGGGGGAGGCGGCCGATGGATGTTGTGGAGGGAGCAACAAGAGGGCTACGGGAGGTGTCTCTGGAGTGTTATGTCCACACTTCAGGGCCTTGTCACCATCGCTGCTGCTCGGGGGCCCTTGTTAGCTGCAGGACAGGCATCAGGAAAATGCCGCTGGAGAGTGAAGTTCCCATGCAGTGGAGGCTCATGCCAGAACATCTTGCAGCCATCAGCCCTCCCTGCACCCGGAGACCACCAGCAACAGGGCCTCTCTGCCCACTCTAGGGAGGCCACAGTAAGCCAGAGAGCCCCTGGGCCCCAGCAGGAGGGCACCGATCAGAAGTCAGGGAGGGGCCACTGGGCCTAGAGCTCAGAGAGGACATTAAGTAAGTTTTGATAGAGGCACGAATGAGTGAGTAAGTGCTGAACTCTCTCAATTGTTTTTGGAATAAGCAAGTGTAAATGACTCAGGAAGCCTGACTTCCAGGCTTGCTGGGCCTCTCAGAACTGGCTAGTCACTTGCTTTCATCTGGAAAGTGAAGGTGTTGGACTGGATCAGTGGTTCTTAGCTGAATGGATGGAGGGGCTCTAGAAACATGCAGAGTCACTTTTGGTCACTGTGACTAGGAGGTGGGATGGGCGTGGAGTGGGTGGGATCAGGGAGGCCACCTTCCTGCAAAGAGTGGTCCTTCCACCCAGGAAATGTCCTTCTGCCACGATGCTGGTGGCGCCCCCTCGAGACGATCACGTCCACTGCCTCCAGCTGGGACATCCCACTTGCCTGTAGTCGCCGCTGTTGGTGCTCCACCGAAGCCGCTGGCTTTGACCACGTTGGCCACTCCCAGATTCACTGCCAACTGGCAACACCTGCATTTCTACGCCTGAGGACCTTCTCTGCAACTGGATTCTGTTCTGCCTGCCTAGGTGGCAGCCAGAATGCTGGGGAACGAACAGACCCTGGGAACAGCCCTCACCAGTAACTGAGGGGACTGGGCGGATAAATACCCCGTTTCCCTATCCCTCGCGTGGGTAACCCTGAGACACATTCCACATGGTCTCCCCAAGGTCCCCGGTGGGGTTCACCTCAGTTGCCAATAGTGGGGGTAGGACGATTTTCTTTCCCTTTCTTATCTCATTTCCCAGTTCCCTTATCTTTATGGGAACCCTCCTCTTAGGGTCAGCTTTCTGGAGAGCCCCTACTAAGACAGTGACTGTGACACTTTCCTGGCGAGCTGTCCAGACAGGCTGGGAGGTGAGTGTGTCTGCCCACCTGGGAGGGCCCCTGGGAGGGCCTTGCTCAGCCCTGATGGAAACTGAAGTGAGCCTGAATGGCTGATAGGGACTTTGGATGGATGGTGGAGGCATTAGGGTGTGTGGATGGCAGACTCCCCAGTGTCCTGAGCAGAGCAGGGACAGATGCAGAAGACCTGGATTCCATTTCTCTCATCGGCATCCTTCTCTAGGCCCATCCCTGGGGGCAATCACGCACTGAACAGAAGAGGGGAGTAAATACATCAGAATGCACCCTTATTATGGCCAGTGCTCAGCTATTAATGAAACCAAATGATCTCTCTTCACTGGATCAGGGCTTCTCCTTTTTTCAAAGGGAGATAGATGTGAAGGGAAAAGAATGGGGCAACTCATGGTTATTTTCCACCCCCCCTTCATCTGTGTCGTCTCAGTGAAAAAGCCCAACATTCACCCTAAATGGTACCAAAGCCAATAGCCCCTCAGGGCAAGCCATGAGTTAGGAGCAACAAAGGACATGCGTCAGGGGGACAGGGAAAGGAACCAGCTGCTACAAAAGGAAATGAAAATGGGGCCATGTCTGTGTGGCTGATAGCACTGGCTGGCTGCCCCAGCCCTCATGCCAACCCTTTCCCTTCCACCCGAGGGTACTAAGTGACAACCATTCTAGCCGAGGAGTTGCAGTAGACACGTGCTGCAGGATCCTGGGGACAGCTTTTGCTGACCTGATAAAGATGCTGCTCCCTTCCCTCCACCACGCTTCTACCTTCTTCTTGCTGGAAGTGCCAATATGATGGCTGAAGTGCGGTGGTAAGCGCACTTGCATCGTGGTTCTCTGCTTCCTATTTCACTCTTCACAGCCTCCTATTTCTGTTCCTTCCCTCAAATACACTACTCAGATCCAAGACCCTGTTTCAGGCTTTGCTTTCCGTGAGGGGACCCAGGCTAAGACATGTTAGATCGCTGGATGATGTGGGACAGTCTGATTACCCCCCTCCTGGCCTGTCTTTCTCTCTGCACAGGGGTAGACATTGGACCCCAGGGTCTCTGGGATCCCTGCCTCTCTCTCCTGGTCCCCTGTCCTTGGGCCTCCATATCAGTGTGTCAGCCCTGATGGAAGGTTCTCCCTGGAGCGGGTCCTACAATTGCCTCCACCTGTCTGTGGGGGACCCAGCCCAGCACTGCATATGCAGGCAGTGGAAGGGGGAGGAGAAAAGCCAGAAGAAAGTATTAATTACCAAGTGAAGCAAATCAGAAAGAAACCCTCAGGCTCGAAGCTAAATCATGGGAAGAGACAGAGGATGGAGTTGCCGGCGGGCTCTTAGCCCATTAAACGGGAATGGGTAGGCGTGGTGTGCGCCAGCCAGGAGCAGGGGTCAAGCACACAGCCTGGTGCTAATTAGCTCTAGTGGCTTTGGTCACAGGTCACCAAGAACAGGAAACATCAATCCTGCCAAAGCATTGCTGAGGGAGCTGGGAGTGAGGGGAGGGAGGGCTGAAGACGGTTTGAGGGGCTGGTAGACGAATGAGAGGCTCAGGACTGGGGTCTGTGGCTGGCACAATGCTGTCTGACCCTTTGAAAGCCACCTCAACTCCCAAGCTCTGCTCCTGTGGGCTGTTCAAAGGCAATTCAGCAAGCCTTCCCTGAGAGCCACAGTTTCACCATAGAAGGGGACACAGTCCCCGATCTCACAGATGTCATAATCCAGTGTACAAGGAACTTCTAGATGTGGCTGTTACAGCCTACAAAGCATTCACCAAAGGGCACAGTTTCAGGAGGAAGAGTCCTTTTTGTTGAAATCTGGGGGAAGTGATCCAGGCAAGCAGAACAGGGGGGTCTGGGGAGAGAGAAAAGCATGCCTGGCAGAAGGAACGGCATGTGCAAAGTCCAGGAGGCAAGAAAGAGCATGGAAGGTTTAAGAGCCACAGGTCATTCTGGATAACTCTCCTTCAGCCAGCTGTAGCAAACCACTGCCCAGGGTGTGTACCTCTGGAGGGTTCCCCACCAGTGGCTGTAGCTTCTGCCCTTTCCTCCCGGGCCTCCAGAGTAGGAGAATTGAGTGGTGTAGGGTGTGGCCCAAGCTGGGTGCTTGGACCCAGGACCTCCAGCTCAGGATTCCATTCTGCCCACTCAAGGTGGAACTAGAAGGGAGGCTCTTAGGTCATCTCTCCAGGAGTGAGGTGGGAATGAAAGTGTGTCATTCATTTATTCATTCAACAAACACTATATGCCCGCTTTATGACAGCCTCCGTGCTGGGTACAGGAGCCCCAAAGATAAACAAAGTATCCAGCAGTAGAAAGATAGATACATACAAATAATTACAGAAAACCTCAAATAACAGTGACTTATGCAAGATAGAGGTTCATTTCTGCCTCATAATAATCAGTTACAGAGGTAGACTTCCCAGGGCTGGTAATGGCAGCTCTATATGCAAATAAGGCCTGTCCTCTTATCTTCTTCCTTTATTCTCCTTAGCACACATCTTCTACTATGTGATCCATTATGGCGACTGGAGCTCCAGCCATCTCATCCACATTCCAGCCAGCAAAGTATAGGAAATGAGGAAGAGAAAAGCAGTCCTCCCTCCCAAAGAGTTGTCTATTTGCTATAATTTTGTCAAATGGCCTCACCTATTAGCCAGATAGGATGAGAATATAAACTTTGTTCCAGGAGTCCATTTGCCCAGCAAAACAATCTTCCACTAAGGAAGGTGGAGGATAGAAATATTGAGGACAGCGAGCAGTCTCTGCCATGAATCAGAATCCTTTCTGACCAAGTATAGCAGAATTCTGAGCCAGGAATTTCCACCCCTGCGTCTGTTATGGGGATAGGATCTCCGATTGCTGCTGAGGACTGGGAGACTGCTGGACCCTCGCGGGCTCCAGATCCCAAACTCCCCTGCACAATCTGCTCTCTCTCTTTTTCCTTCTCGAGTATGACTTCCCAATAAGCCTTTTGCTATCCTAACTCCTTCGCAGCCTCTGCTTCCCAGAGAGTCCGCCCAGCCGGGGGTACAGCAGACACAGTATCCCGCATCTGCTCAGTGTCCCCGACCCCTACCAGCCATGCTCTGGGTTCCAAAGGATTGGACCAGCGTCTCACAGGTGCAGCCCTACAGCCCTCACCCCTGCCTGGGTTGTGTGTCTTGCTCCCTGTCCAAGGCTTCTCTGATGCCACAGCATGGGTCCCCCGTGGGTGCCTGCTTGGTGCTCGGGTGCCTGCCACCAGGAAGTGTTGGCCTCCCCAGCCAACAGCAGGTCATTTTCTCCCTTTCGTCTTCTTGCGTGTACAGCACTGAGACACTTCGTTCCGTAAAGTTCCTGAGATGTCCCTATGGGATCAAGCACCCCTTACCAGCAATGCCGCCTTGCATTGCTTTCCCCTTCCTGGTTCGGTTTCCCCTTGTCCTTCCCTCTTGCTCATGGAACCACTTCCTAAGGACACTGCTTTCAGGTGGGCCATGGTCTCAGGCTGCTCTCGGGACAACGGGACCAAACACAGGTGGTGCAGGGAGGCCTTGCTCTCTCTCTGTTCCACGTGCCCTCACAGATCAGGAACTGCCCAAGGAACACTTGCCCTGATTTCAGAAACCCAGGTTCAAATCCTGGTTCTGCCGCCCTTCAGCTTTCATCCTTGGGTTTAGCCTCTCTGGGCACCCATGGTCTTGATGTCCATTGGTGGCACTCTCTGCGTGTATGTCGCCTGTAAGGTGCTATCCTCACTGGGTGCTGCCTGAATGATGCCCATGGAGCCGTGCCACATGGTCCCAGAATGCGCCCACACCAAAGCGAGCGGGTGGGTGCACCCAGCAGGCTGCTCGGCCTTCAGTAGGTGCTTAATGGAGCTTGCTCCTCTTCCTTATGCCATCTGTCTGGGGTTCCATAAGGTCGAGGGATCTGTCTTTACCATCAGACTGACAGGTGCTGAGATCGAGGACTGTGTCCACCTAATCAGATAGAGAGCTTTCAGGGCGGCTGTGCCCCTCCCCATCTCTGGGCTCCTCTCCTGCACTCTTCCCACCTGCTGAGAACGTCATACAAGGAGCTCGCTGAGGGCAGGGCTGTGTCCCCCTCAGACAAGGACTCCCCTAGGGCAGGGCCGTGTCTCCCAATCTCTGCACACCCTGTAAGGGTGGAATTAGACCCCTGCTATCCCTGCTTTCTCTGTTGTCCTATCTGGCCTGTGTGTATGAGGATGAACATACTGCATTATGATAACTGTGAGCTTATCCTTTGGTGATTAAAAGGAACATCGTGCTGGAAGCAAAGTAATCCTAATTACAAGTGGGAAACCACTGCTTTTTCCCAAGAGACAAACTGGGACATTCTGTGCCCTTGTCAAGCTGGTGTGTGCAAAGTTGGCACCGACTCCTAGGGAGCTGGGCAGTGGGGCTCCCCTGAGAAGCTGCCTGGTCCTCTCGGGTTTACAGCCCCCTGCAACCTAAGCAGGGAAGAGACCTCTGCAGGGAGGAAGTGAAATCCCTCCGCAGGCCGTGTTCGTGTTCGTTAGCAGGCATCAGTGACCCAGAACCCACGCTCCCCTTCCCGGGGAGAACACAGAGGCTGCTTGCAGGAACAGAATCCCAGGCTGGGCGCTGGGGCGATGGAGGGGTTCACAGAGCCGCAGCTCAGGCAGGAGCCAGCCAACCCCGCTGAGGGGCTCATTCCTGCCGATCTGCCCACCCTCACCCCAGTGCAAGCCAAGGAGCCCCCAGCACCCCCCGCCCCACCTTTCTCTCACAACAGAAGTAGGAGCCTCTGGAACTCATGCGGTCCCTGCGATTTTCCAAGTCACTGTTCTACTTTTTTATATTCATTTTCCCCTTTCCCCCTTCCCTTCCTGCCTTTTATCAGTAATTGAGCACCGACTTTGTGAGAGGGCCCAACCCTGGGCAACCCAGTGAAGGAGGGAGACAGGACCCCATCCTCATGGAGTTTTTATTTTGAAAGAAGAAATAGATACTAAACAAATGATTATAGAAAATATTAATTTAGGTGATTGTGATGGGTATTACAAGGCAAAAGTACAGAATGCCTGATCGAGGATTAAAAATCTTACATAATAAAGCTTGAAGTTACAACAGATCAGGAGTCGTCTCCATTCATCCATTCATCCATTCCCTCATTCATTCATTGATTCAGTCATTCACTATTTACCAAGCACCCACAATCTGCCAAGTCCTATCACCTGGGTGGGGAAGAAGCTGACAGCACCCCTCTCCCCTCATGGGGCTAATTCTCCACATGGGGAGACAGCCAGTGAACAGCTCAGACAGTTAAATATCACACCATGCCAGGCACCGTACTGTGTTTGAAACTTCATATACCTCATTCCTTATTCAGGGAGGCGTTATTACTCCTCACCTACAGGTGAGGAAACTGGTTCCTGCGAGGCCAGAGGCAGGCATTTGAATCTCGGAGCCGCCCAGAGTGGTTGTAATGGGTGGTCCCTCCCTGGGCAGGGAGTCAGGGTGGACACACTGGCTCATCATCCGCCTTCCCAGCAACACTGTCTCCTCAGGCGGTGCCGACAAGTCACCACTGAGTGTGTGAGGAAGGACAGGCTGGCCTGCGGGACGTTATAGCTGCCCATGCCCACGTGCGTTTCCAAGCTCAGCAGAGGCCCACTTCTTTTCTTGATAGCGACAGTTTCCTGAGGCCTGCAGGGGAAAGCATTTAAAATGTAATGATTTCTTATTACATATGTCTATTGACTTTTCTCCACATTCTAGGGCATTTTCCAATACTTAAGTAACAGAAAAGTCCAGTTACACCAATTCCAACCTAAAGGGGATGAATATATTCACCACCACCAGCCCTCTGCTCCCGAGCAGGGAGGCCCTCCACTCTGTTAGGGCTCAAACTTGGGGGCAAGCATCATTTCGAGGCTGGGACGTCAGTCCCTCAGGCCCTTCCTTCTGCCTGCAGGCCTTGCTTTGGGGTTTTTCCACCACCGGGGTGGGAGGGGAGGTGGTATCACATGACCCAACTCACAGGAGTCTCTTGTGCTTGCTCAAGGTGCAGGGTGAAGCCCTTGCATCTGGTGAGGCCTTTGTCTCGTGCTTTAACCCGAATTATCATCAGGAGGCCTGACAATGTGTCCTCCACGTCAGGCTTGGGGAAGCGCAAGGGGGAAGCTGCAGGGGCTCGTCTGCAAGCCAGCGGCAAGGAGAAGAGGGACATGGCCCCAGGGAGCAGGTATTTCGGATCTTCCATCACTCACTCCTGGGGTCTACCTGGTTTGATTTCTGCATGGGAGGTGAGGGTCCCTGTCCTCTTCTGTCATCCAGAAGGTTGGGGTGGCCACGCTAAACACTGTCACTGCCCCACCCTCTTCCCCTCTGGTGCGCATCAGCCAGCTTCCAAATGCCTGCAAGTGCCTTTTGTATTTTTGGCCAAGGGCTTTCCTTGGCCTCTGGGGCCTTTTCTCCTATTCACAGCAGGCTAGAAGGGCAGGGGATGGAGAGCCCAAGAGCGGCCCAACCCATGAGTGCTGGGAGTAGGTATGTAAATACCCCGGATTCCTCACTCTCAGGGCACATGAGTCCAAGGTGTACGCCCTGAAGTGGCTCCCAGAGCTCCTGGCAGGATTGCGCTCCGGCTGGTGATTTGCTCTTCAGTGCACACTGCATTCATTGGCTTCCTTCCTTTCCCTACCCATTTGCCCCACTCCTCTTCCTGTGCTTCCTGAGACCAGCTCCTAAATAAGATCCTTGCAACTCAGGCCTATGTAGGGGGAACCCAAATGAAGACAGTGGCATCATTAAGTGTGTGGATTCAGATCACACTTCTACCACTTGGACCTGGGGCCAGGGATTTACACCCTGCCTCAGTTTCCTCACTTGTAAAATGGGTGTAACAACAGATTCTACCTCATAGAGTTGTTCTGAAGATTAGATAAGTGATTAGATGGAAAGCCTTAAAATAGTACCTGGCACATGAGAATGCTCAAATGTTATTAAACCATGAGTCCCGCAAGGACAGGGACACTTACAGGCTCACTCACCCTGTGCGTGCTGTTAACTGTTCCTGGTAGGGAGGGGTGCTCAGCATTATTGACTGAGTCTAATTCTTGTCCTGAGCCTGACACCAAGGTTGGGAAAAGTTACAAGGCCTAACCTGGACTCCTTTTCATGCCTGACTTAGTGTTCTGTTGTGAGTCTGGGCCCGGGTTCCCAACCTGGCCTGGCACCTGCCCCCACAATGCACTGCGGCTTTTGCTGACATCATCGGCGGTTGCTAAGCAGGGGAGCCTGAGTTGGTTCCGTGATGACCCCACCCTCTAAAAGCACACATCCAGGCTGGGGAGGTCAGACCTAGGGATAATGTTTTCATATTAAATGAGGCCTATTCTCTGGTGTCCCTGCCATTCACTCTGGACAGGGGTGCCCGCAAAAGGCCCAGTGCAGCTTCTCTTAGGACAGAAATTTCCACTTAGCCTCTGCTCTTCAAATGGAGTAAAATGCTACCCAAGTGTGAGTTGTTAATAAAAACAATCAATCTTGTTTGGGTGGCCATGTGACCAGCAGGAACTCTGCCTTCTCAGTGAGGGAGAGAGCATGATGGAGAACTGCAAGGAAGTGGGCCAGTAGTCTAGTCCCAGCCGGTCACTAAGTTGCTCAGTGACCTTGAACAAACCATACCTTTCTTGGGCTTCGGTGTCTTGGGCTGCACTTCCTCTTTGATAAAATGAGGGTTTTAGAGTCTCCTCCCATCTCTGATACCAAGGCAGACCTCACCAGAGTTTGCAGGGCCAGCGGTTTAATACCTATTATGTGCCTGAGGATTCTTACCCATTGACTATTTTATTCTACACATGATCCTCTTGTATAAGGATGACCTCCAAGTTTATAGTTGAGGACACCAAGGTTGAGAGAAGTTATGTAATTCACCTAATGTCATGAGTTGACAATGACGGGACTGGGCTGTGTCCATGCATGAACACACAAGTGTGTTTGTGTGCACATGCGTGACCATACGTGTCTGTGTGTGCTGTTGGTATGCGCACATTTGTGTGGGCGTGGGGTCTGCCTGTGTGTTGAGCTGCATGTGTGTGGGTACATACGTGTGGCATCTGACCGACATCAAGTTTCCTAGTTTCCCTGAATGGCAGGTCCCCTGTGTCCCATTCTCTTCTCTAGCTGCCTGCCCTCCCTCCTTTCTTCCATCACTCCATCCTGTGTCTCTAGGCAGAACCACCTGAATTGGTTTTCTTTTGAAAAGAAAACAAAGCCTGCTCTTTCCAAACTCCAAATGCTTTTACCTGCTGGAAAATCCATAACAATTAGCCAGATCTGCTGGAGGAAAAAAAAATACCCGGGACCTGCTGAGGTGGTTCCAGCGAAGGCGGTCACTCCCTGGAGCTGGTTAAAAATTCAGAAGGAGCTTTTGCATATGATATGAGGCAGTCTTTTACAAAAGAGATTTAATGGCCCACAATTCAATCTGAACTGAAAGAATCCCCCCAATGACTCCTTATAAAGTCATCCTGAGCCCCGAATCGATATCTATTGGGGCTGGTGAGGAGCAACTATCGATTAGCTGTCTCTGCCAATGAGCATTACAAGCTAAGGAGGTGGGCAGGGAGCACCTCATAAAATCGGCACGTATCGCCTGGCGTCAGTGCCATCCAGGCCGGGACAAAGAATGGCTCATGCAGGGCCTGAAAGCTAATCTGATTCCCTAGGAACCCACAGGGACAAATGAATCCACAGTCCCCCTTCCTACCAGGGTCACATAACAGGGAGCCGGAAGCCAAGTTTCTTATAGCCAGGTGATGCTCAGGTGTGAGGAAGACCTGATCTTACAGGACTTAAAGTTTCATTGTGTTCTAACCAGTTCGTTCACAAAGAAAACTGAAAAGTGCCTATGATACCACATTTATTATATGCCACTTGGCAATCCCAGCTATATAAGAATATAACAAGGATGCCAGAAAAAGAGAGAAAATGCTCCTGGGCATGTAAAAAGTCCTTGGGATAAAGTCTCTGCATGCACATGTATGCTCTATTCAAGAAAGAGCAATTCACACCCTCAGTCAGAACCTATTAAATCTTACTTTATGCACAAGTCGAATAAATTTGATTTTTCTGGTCTTGCGTGCCTTTTTAATACTAGCAAACAACGAATAAGATTTAAGCAGGTAAGGGATGGCTCTGCTAAAAGTAGTAATCCTATCACCATCAAGGGGTAATAGCTGGCTGAAAGAGCTAAGCCAGAGACACTATAAAACCAGAGTGGGGTGGACACTGAAATTTGGAACCATTCAGGGCAAAAATCCTGCACTCTGGAGTTCCTGTGTTAGTCTGTGCTCAGGCTGCCAATGAAAATTACTACAGACTGGGTGGCTCAGACAGACTTTTCTCATAGTTCTGAGAGCTAGAAGCCCAAGATCAGGGCTCCATTGGGGTTGGCATCTGGTGGGAACTCTTGCTAGCTTGTAGATTCCATCTTCTCACTGGGTCCTCATGGGGCCTTTACTCTGCATGCAACAGGAAGGGAAAGAGAAAGCTCTGTTGTCCCTTCTTCTTGTAAGACCAGTCCTAGCCAACTAGGGCCCCACTCCTGTGGCTTCATTTAACCTTAACTACCTCCTTAGAGGCCCTATCTCCAAAAGCAGTCACATTAAGGGGTTAGGGCTTCAACATGTGAATTTGTGGGGGACACATTTCAGTGTATAACAGTCCCCAAAGTCTGCCACGCCTGGCACAGTACAGCTGATGTTCATGAAGGGCTATCAAGAGCAGCTTTTAAATCATGTGTACTTACTTCTCTTTAAGGTGGCCCAGACATAAGGGATGCATTTTATAAAGAGTTCCCTTCAAAAGGAAAAGAATATTTGCCAAAACACTGGCTTTGAAGGGAGAGGGCTCCATATAAAAAGAATGTCACTCCTGTGAAATAGTTCTTTTTCAGGGTCCTGATGGAGCCATTGAGAAATGTCACCTTCAGACTAGGACCATTTGAAGAGCATTCAATAGAAGGGCTGTTTGGAAAGGTGTCAGTATGCAGGGGAACCTCAAGGGGGAGCACTGTAGCCCTGGCTGGTAAGGGCAGGGCAGTTTGCCGCTCTGCCAGGAGGCCGGGTCATCGAACCCCTGAGACAGAAAAGGCTCTGAGTAGAGGGCCGCCCACAAAGAACTGAAATCTTGGCTCTCTGATAGCGAGCAGAACTCAGCAAGAATTGGGGAAGGGGATGGGGAAATAAGGAACCTGCACTCTCTCCTATAGGGGCTCCCCAGATGCTAAATCCAAGCGGAAGTCAGACATCAGGAAGCCCATGGGTTGAGTACATGGTTTGAGCCTCTGGGGTGGGCACCAGGGTGGACGTGTGGAGAGTGGACATGGAAAACTAAACCAGACATCCTGGTGCTTACCTTTTCCAAGGTACACCTGGCCCTGAGCCAGGTCACCTTGCCCATCCCACTGCGTGTTGGGTGCAGGGCCTGGGAGAGTTAGCTCCTCTCTTTGTTCCCTTCCTCCCTGCTCTGGCCCTGTTTGATTCTCTTGTTTTCCCCAAAGCAGGAGGGAACTCATGCAGAGTATCTCCCCAGCTCCAGCTCGCTGTACCTCTCCATCAAATGCACACATATGTGTTCCCTCTTCAACACCATAAGGCCTTTCAAAATGGAGCTCCATCCTTTATCCAAGCCCCACCCAACCTGAGGATCCCATGCTGCAGCCTCCAGCGGTGCTGAAAAGAACAGAGGCGGCTTCTCCACACCTGCACAGACTGATTTGCACCAAACCGCTCTAATTAGCACATTCTGTGCTATGATTAGGCTTCCAGGGGAAGTATGCCAAATGCCATTAATTATGGATGTGATCTTAAATTATTCACTTGGAATGTTTTTTTTCCTTGATATGCCCCTTTCATCTCCCACTAACTTTTTGTCACATCCAAGAATAGATCCAATTAAGCCTCAAAAAGCGGAAGTTTGTTATGTTAAAGAAAAGGTAAACTGAAAATTAATCAGTTTTTTTCTCCCTAGAAGTGGTGTTGGCGGTGATCAGGAAGCAACCAAAAGAGGAAAAGACGTGTGGTGTTTTCTTCCCTACCTTTCCTTTCTGCAGATCATTGATCCATGTAGCTCATCAATACCACCTTGCTCGTTCTGGTGGGAACCTGGCTGGGGATCTCTTAGGCAGGGTCCCCAGAAGCAGATCCTGAGCTGAGGGTTTGTGTGCAAAGGCTGTACAGGAAGCTGGGAAGGAGTGGGAGAAGCAGGACAGTGAAGGTGAGGCAAGATGCAGTTTCAGGCAAGGTCCCAGCCTTGCCGGATCCCACGGGGGGATCTGTAGTGTAAATTTCACCTCCTCATCTCTAAGGCAGGGGACCTAGGCTTTCAGACTCCTTTCAGACGGGCATTGACTAAGGGCTGCTGGGCCAAAAGATGTGTAAACTCCTGGCACTTGACTGTAGACTACATGGACTAAGCTGTTCCCAAGTGCAGTTCTTTGGAGAGCGGTTCAGGCATAGGCCGTTAGAAACAAGATAAAAGCTGGAAACTGGCCACACAGAGCCACACTGTCTCCACTATTAAGGGGCTGCAACAAGCTCATTGACAGCAGAACCGCAACTGGAGAGCAATTCCATGTCAGGCCCCCAAAGGTGGGCGTGCCGGCGGTGTGGTCTGTTAGAGCAGATGCTCTGAGAACCCGTGCTGTGTGCCGAGGTAGAGACAGGCAGATGCTGTGGGACTTACACTCAGTGTCAGAAACAGGCCTAGCACGAAAGATAAATGTGAGGGTGTCCAGATACAACATAGAGATGTGTGACTGAGACATAACTGCCAGAAGAGCTCATAAATGTGAAACCGAGAGGGCTTAGATGGATTGAAAGGAAAAATAATGATTTCTTACATATAGTGCTTTATAAAACCCTCTGTGTTCTTTCTTACTTAAGCTTTGAACTAAGACCCAGAGGAGGACTATCCCCATTTTACAAATGAGAAAAATTGAGGTTCAGAAAGGTTATGGGGCTGACCTGCCCAAGACACTCAAGTGCCGTGTGGGGAAGCTGCACCTTGAGCTCATGGCTTTTGATTCTAAGGCCTGTGTTCTTTCCACTGTGCCATGCTGTCTCCCAGAGAATGGGATCTGCAGGGCGGAGAAGAGAAGGAAGGGCACTCTGGGTGGGTGGAACAGTGCAAGCGAAGTTTGGAAAGGGGCCTGTAAAGATTAGGAGGAGAGGAGCTGGTTTAATATCCACGTTGTGGTAGAATTTGAGGCAAGTTCTTCCCACCCCTTTGATCTGCCCCCACCATGTCACAGTAGAATAAAATAGTCTCTCTCTAGAAGGAATCCAGGCCTGGAAGCAAACCCCAGGTGGAAGTGGCTGCCCATCCAGGCCTTGGAGAGTAGACAGGAGCCATGCAGGAGGCCTGAAGGGCCAACAGACGGCACTGAGGAGATACATGCAGGAGACTGGAGCCAGGGGAGTGCACAGGGCAGGAAGGACAAGGTTGCTTAGGCACCCAGGCCAGGGAGGCTGCTCCACATGTCCCAGAGAGGCCTGAGCCCAAGAGCGGCATTGTGCAGCCAGAGATGCGCAAGGACAGTGCTAATCTAGGGCAGTCGCTGCTGTCTCCTGTACCATCTCAGCTTCAGAGTGGCATTAGGAAAAGATGGGCTGTCCATCCAGTCCAACAGACTTTTAGTATAAGCATCCACTATGTACCAGACACTGGTACCCGCTGTCCCATGAGCTGTGACTGGAGTACTTGCCCACGACATCATCAGCAATCTACCCCTCCAAAGGTGGAGCTGGACTCCCTTGAAGGTGGCCTGACTTGGTGATTTTTTTCCTAGTCAACAGAATGTGGTGGACATGACAATGTGTGACTTCCAAAGCTAGCTTGTAAAAGCCATTGCCCCCTCTATCTGCCTGTCTTTCCCCTGAATTGCTCCTTCTGAGGGAAGCCAGCTCGCGTGTCGTGAGACACTCACGCAACCCCAGAAGAGACGATGTGAGGATATACAGCAGCCCCACCAACCCAGGGTCAACTCGGCCACCAGGTGAGGAAGCCACTTGGAAACCATCACTCCCCTTTCTGGGCTCCAGCAGCCCCATCGGGCCTTCAGATGACTTGCAGTCCTGCCCGACATCTTGACCGCAGCTCAATGCGAAATCCCTAGCCAGCACACCCGGCTAAGCCATGCCCAAATTTCTGGCCCAGAAACCATAAGAGAAAATATTTCTTGTTGTCTTAATCCACTGAGTTTTCAGATAATTTTTTAAGAGACAATAACTAATACAAAGACAGTACCAAGTGTCCAGACCCCCGGTGAAAATGGGCCTTCTTGATGCCACCCAAGGCACATATCGACACAGCATCACAAAAAATACAGAAAAACCTGAATCCGAAAGCTTTTGAAAGTAATGGGCAGTTTTGTTGAGGATCTCTAGAAGGGGGAGGAATGAGGGAGGAATTCTCTCTCTCAGCAGAGACCCAAATTCCTTAAAATCTTCTTTACCCTCCTCTTCTTTCTGGAAAATGCTCTTCTAGCTGCTTTTTCTGGAACACCAGCCCACCTGTGTCATGCCTCCCCAGTGCTTCCATCAGTAGCGCTGTCCCAATGTTCTTCTCCCACCCACTACCCACAGGCAGTACAACAGAGGTGACACCAAGCAGGGCAGACACCCTTGGAAGTGGGGGCGGCTGTGATCCTTGAATAAGTCGGTCCTCGTCTCAGCAGTGAGAGAGGTAGTGGACGCAAGGGCAGCGCAAGTCCATGGAGAGCATGCCTGCCCACGGGAGCTCACCAGAGCTTCACAGGAAGCCGAGCCGAGATGTAAAAGATGCCAGGAGGAGGAGAGGGTGTTCCTGGCTGAGACACTGAGTTGCTCAAAGGCACGAAGGCACTGTAGTGTAAGGGAGGGTGGTGTGTTGGGGAGTGGCATCCCGCAGCTAGGAGAGAGCTCCACTAGCAGAGGGCTCAGGCCAAGCTGCCTTGGAGGTTGGGATTCTCAGAGCAACTCAGGCTTGCCCTAGCTTGGATTGTTCTCCCCTTCCTGGAACACAGCCTGTTTGGGGTTCAGTTTGGGGTTCAGTGTGCTCACCAATAGTGGTGAGGGCTTTGCTCATCAAGTTCACCTCTCTGGGCCTCAGTTTACTCCTCTGTAATATAGGAGGCCATTCAGCGTCGTGACTCTTATACTGTAATTAGCTTAGAATCACCTGGAAATTAGGTGAAATGCTGATTCCTAGGCCCTAGCCCGCCCCCACCCCCCCACCCCCCACTCCCCGCCCAGCCCAGGCAGGGCTTGGGAATTTGCATTTCACCAAGGGTCCCGCAGGTGCTTCTGCTAGTCTCACATTTCAGTAGCTTTCTAAACTGACTTGATGCTAAGAATCCTCTGTGAGGTTGTGAAAACCACAGCTTCCAGATCCTTCCCTAGGAGATGTGGGTCGAGGAAGCCCGCATAAGGCCGTGATTCTCAAAGTGGGCTCCCAGAGCGGTGACAGCAGGAACATCTAGGGATTTATATGCATGCAACTTGTCCGGCCCCACAGTAGGGCTACTGAACCAGAAATTTTGGAGGCAGGGCCCCCATTTGTTTGGACAAGCTCCCCAGGTGAGTCTGATGCCTGCTCAAGTGAAGCGACCACTGGCCTCAGGTTTGTATTGCTTAACAATTACAACAGGTGATTCTTAGCTTTGGAAAAGGTTAGGAAGCCTTTTGATTGTAAAGGACACTTCCAGTTCCTGTTGCTCAAGGTTCCTGGAAGGCTTGCATGCTCCCCAAATTGCTTCTGGGCCTCTCTGGGAAGAGTGTCCTGGAAACAGCCAGTATTTCGCTTTTATAAGCAAGTAATATTCAGAAGAGCTGGGGACCAGGTAATTAAAACCCCCAACAACATGCACACATACTCATTCCTCCACACCTGGCCTTCAGCTGCTCCACTGAGAGGAAGTGGAGGCTGTGGAGAAACTTCCCAAACCCAAGATTTACCAAGAAGGAGCCTGGGTCCTCAGGGTCCGCTTCCTTTTATTAATTCATTCCTGCCAGCTGACATCTCATTTTCTGGAAGGCAACCTCTGGAGCTGGCTTCCCCCACCGCTCCCCACCAGCTCCCCCTCTTCTTTCTCCCTGCCAGCCATGAGCACCCTCTAAGAATAACAAGGCGATAGAGCAGGCACTGGGCCCGCCAGTCATCAGAAAAATGAGCTGCTCCTTCAACAAGTTGTTTAATTCTGGGCAGACCCAATATCTCAAAGCTGTGACAGGGAAGGGAGGGTCCTGGCCTCTGGGTCCTGTGTTCCCAGGACTGTGGCTCCAGAAGACCCTCCCCCTTTTCCCTTTCTCATAAGGTACCTGCAACCCCTTCTATCCTCTCATCTACATACATGCACGTGCACACACACTTTATTCATGCATCCACTGGTCCATCCATCCATTCAACATTTATTGAGCACATTCATGTATTAGCCATGTGCTAGGAGTTAAGGGTGCTTGAAGTATTTGAAGACTTGACATGCAAACCTTGACTCTATTAAGTTCAAATAGAGCTTCCCAATAGCTGATGTGGAGATTTTTAGGTGGAAGAGATAGGACTTTGAGAGACTGGAGGAAGAGAGTGAGAGGGCATTGGAAAAATACAAAACAAAACTTGTCTGACTTCAGTTCCATTTAGAAACATGTTTATTGAGCAGTTAATGTGTTCCAGGAAATTTCCTAGGGACTCAAGAGAGGCAATACATAGAATGACCTGCAAATCCTGGGCCCCTAGGGTTGTATCTCCCAGTGTGTCTTCCTCTGGTTCCCGAGAGGCATTGCTGTACTGTGGCAAGCCCTTGTTCAGCAGTAAAAAGAATCAAATACTGGTCTGGCAGGTCCTCCATGCTAGCTGTACTCTTGGAGAAGTTACTTTATCTGTAAGCCTCACATCTTCTGTGGTGGGGGAAGGAGCTATCTGTAAAATGGAAGCTGTCATAACCACCCCCTGTGAAGAAGAGATGAGATCACAACTGTGGCTGTACCTCGCAGATTATCAAGAGCTGTGAATACTTACTCATTCTACAAATATATATTTAGCACCTACTATCTGTTGGACATGATTTAACTGGGGGTTTGTGAACACAATGGACAGAAATCTCTGTCCTCATGCAGCCTCCAGTGGGTGAAGATGATGAATAAACAAATAGTGTGCCCATGTGTCAAGGGCTCTGGAGAAAAGTAGAGGAGAATTAAGAAGTACCGAAGGAAGGGCATGCTGCTATTGTATGTAGAATGGCCAGCCAAGGTCTTTGAATGAGTGACAGTGTGATACTTCAACAGGAGCTGAAGGAAGAGGGAAGGGAACCTCAAGGTTATCTGGGGAAAGGGCATACTAGGCAGAGGGAACTGCAAGTGCAAAGGCCCTGCGGTAGATATGTGCTACAAAGAGCACCAGGGTTACACTAGTGAGGGGAGAGCCAATTCTTAAAGTGCCTGGAATTTTGACAGCCACTTAAAAAAAATTATATAAAATTATTTACATAAACTTATAATTAAATAATTTTATATCAAAAGGAGAGATAACATTCAAACCCCATCACTTTCTAATTACTCATCATTTCATGATGATCTATGCTTTTCAGGTTAATTTCACCTGTTGTAGGCATATAATGGAAATACAGTTGATGCTTACACAGTGCAGGTATGAAACGTATAGGTCCACTTATATGCAGATTATTTTCAATAACCATATTGGGAATTTTTTGAAGATTTCAGACAACTTGATAGAACATTTTCTTTTTGCCAGCTTATTTTATCATAAGAATATAGTATATAACACATGTGACATACAAAATGTGTGTTAATTGTTTGTTATGGGTAAGGCTTCCAGTCAATAGTAGGCTATTAGTAAAGTTTTGGGGGAGTCGAAAGTTACACATGGACTTTCAACTGCACGGGAGGCTAGTGCCCCTAACCCTGCATTGTTCAGGGGTCAACTGTACTGTATGATGGAATGCTACTGCATATCTTTTCTCAGCTCTGCATTCCATGACACCATGTCTGATCATTAACATTTTCCAGCCTACCACCCACAGGTCCTTGCAGTATAGATCTGAGGCAGGAGCTTCCTTTCCAGTCTGCTCTTAGATGGTCCCTGAGCCCAGAGAAGGAGGTGGGGGTTGGTGGTGAGAAAAATCCCAGGGCCTGGGAGAGGCAGTTAGGGTATGCTGGGCAGGAACTCCAGAACTTCTTTCTTCCTGGGGCCCCCACACCCTCCCTACTGCATTACTGTCTCTTTATGTCCCATTTCCCCAGCCAACTCCTTATTCTCACAACTCATTTCAGGAGACAGTCAGAGCTCCTTTGAGGGCCCATCCCTGTGCTTGCAACCCCCAGAAGGATAACGATAATGACAACAATTAACATTCATCACTTTTTAAAATTCTCACACCAATCCTATCAGTTAGATGTGGTTACTGTCCTCATCTCCTAGAAGGGGAATCTCAAGCACAGAGAGACTTAGTAATTTGTGCAAAGTTGCACAGCTAGGAGGTAGCAGTCTTAAGCTGAGCCCAGGCCCCTGGCTCTAGAGCCTACACTGTTAACCCTAAAGCCATACTATGAGATGAGAGGTGAGGGCCCTGGCTCAGGGAGCTTTTGCCATGGTGGGGAGATCAGGAATGACTGGATCTTGAAGGATAGATGGCATTTTGCCAGGAATAGAATGGGGGTCAGAAGAGGGTGCTCCGGGTGAAGGAAACACTAAGTGCAGAGGTCCGGAAGATGGAAGAGAAAAGAATGCGTTCAGGGCACAGCCAGTGGCCCCATGTCCCTGTCCTCCTCCATGTCCTCACCAGCCCCTGGAGGAGCCTACCTTGGAATGCAAAATGACAACTTTCCCAAAATAATTTATCTGCAAGTTTGGGTCTGATAGTTCTTTACTCAGTGATTCACATTTTATTCAGAGGGGTAGTAAAGTGAATCAGTGCCTGAACACAGAGACTGGGGACATTGAGTGTGTGTGTGTGTGTGTGTGTGTCGGAGTGGGAGGTGGCAGGAGGAGACCTGGCAGGGTGAATCTGGCCTGGGATTAAGCATTTTCCTCAGGTCAGTTGATTATCTGCCTTGAGCAAGGCCAGCTGGTAGATGCTGCTGGGAAGCAGGCCAGGGAAGGAGGGATGGCTGTGCGTGGATGTCACCGTCACCCTCTCTAGCAGGTTGGAGTTTGCTGTCTTAGTCACTCTTGTGGGGTTAAGGAGGGAATGAATATCCCTGCATTAACTATGATATTATCCAACATCCTGTCTAAGAGCATTTATGTAATAAATCCCTCTTATGACAAATTGCTCTTTCTGAGCTCTGAGCAGAAACCACCTTCTTTGCAGAAGAAATCTCATCTCTCCAGATAAGCCCATTGGCCTCTTTTTATCTGCTACCAAGAACTATATAACCTAACAGCATCTACAGGATTGCACCCTTTAAATTTAATGCTGCTCTGTGCAGTGGGTTGCAGAAAACAGAAAGGCCCCGCTGGATATTTCCATTCAGGTTTGGCATGACAATGTTTCCTGAAAAAATACTCTTGGACAAGATGATAAAAATCCTTTTTCTTGCCTGGAATCTTAAAGAGAAGAGGGCTGGTGGAAGGAGGCCAGGGACTCCTGTTTCTCCGGACGGTTCCAGAGGTTTGGAAGACCTTGACGGCACTGACTACTCTGGCAAGAAGCACACTATCTCCAGGGCTGAGGATTCATGTTTGAGAGAAGAATGAACTCGATGGGCTAAGGCCCATCTGAGCATAGCTGAGGAAATGACAGGAATGAGCACCATTGCATACAAGGTGGGCTGATGGTAGAAATGTGTGGTACCTGAATCTGGAGGCTGAAAATAGAGGGGCTCCCTTCCCAAGGGTCAGAGGTGACCCTTTTGCACATGCGTTTATTGGGAATTGCCAGTTCTAGATCTAAGAGACCAGACAACCTCCCTCAAATCAGAACTTTTAACTACAATATATTTTCCTTTTTGCTTGGACTACCAGGACATTCAGACATAAAATTAATGTCTGAATTAATTTTCAGGTTCCTGAAACATCCATTTCTTAGTGGCTCTGCATTTGGTTCTTATTAAGATCGTACAAAAAAAAACAAAAACAAAAACACCCCCAAACAGATTGTAGGCAACATATAACACTAAAACAGAAGTGTTTTTCAAAACCAATCCTTACCTTCAAAGAGTGACCCTTCACGAGGCCTTGGAGAGGAGACGCTGGTGAAGAACCAGATGATTAGTAAGGGGGCCTTTGTTGCCTTCTGCAGGTGTACAGCTCTCCGCACCTCAGGGCCCTTTGCTTCCTTCATACTGATCCTTATATGGTACCTCTGATAAGCCTAGATCCCTAACAGTTCTGGCTCCTCCATATTTTTCAGGCTCTATGTTATCCAAGTCTATCCACCTGTGTGTCCAGCCAGCCAGCCACCCCCTCCACTCTCAGTAGACACAGAGCGCTCCTTGCTCCCTGCTAGGACTGGAGCCATAATGGTGACGAGGAATTGGTACCTTCCTCCAGCAGACTTTGAATCTAGTAGGGAAGTTGCTTTGCCCACGGGTAAATTCAAGAGGGGTTAGGGAGCTGTGGGGATCATCAATACAGGGTATGGAAAACAGGAGGGACTGTGGGCTTTGGGCCGGGATGTCTGGTGTCGAGTCCTGACTCTACCACTTAACAGTTACATGACTTTGGGCAAACTAGTTCTCTGTGTCTCAGTCTTCTCATCTGTCAAATGGCATCCCATTGTACCTACCCCAGAAGGCTGTTGCACTGGTTACCCGTTGCTTATAAGAAAGTATTCCAGCCATTTTATCATATCTCATGATTTGGTGGGTCAGTGACTCTGGCAGGGCCTAGCTGCTTCCTGCTTTTGGTCCATGTGGCATCACCTGAGGTCATACAAAGGTCATTCAACTGGCCTGGAGGGTCCCAGGTAACTTCATTCACATGTCTGGCACCTCCGCTTGGACCAGCCAGAAGGCTGGGTCCACCTGGGACTGTCAACTAGAGCAGTCAGCCATGGCCTCTCCAGTGTGACTGTCTTGGGTGAGTCAGACTTCTTACATGGTGGCCCAGGGCTCCCGAAGAACCTGTGCAGAGAGATGGAAGTGGAAGCTGTCAATATCTTCAGGCTCGATCTAAAAACTGACGCAGCATTACTTCCACCACATTCTACTGGTCAAAGCCGATTCAGGGCCTGCCCGGTTTCGAGGTGAGAGGATGTGGGCTCCACTCTCCAAAGAGAGAAATGGCCATTCTTTAAGCCACCACAATTACAAAACGATGAAATGAAGTAATACACAGAAAGCAGTTAGAGCAGTGACGGGCAGGTAAGGGACATATAAATGTTTCTTGTTATTGCTGCTATTATCACCCTTGAGCTGAGTCATAAAAGGTAAATCTGTGCACTCTTCACAGACAGGAGCTGTAGAGAGCTGGGGAATGGAGAGTCCTGGTCTTTGCTGATTCAAAATAGATGATCAG